>JAAOAK010000127.1:0-261970 GCA_013396175.1 Fusarium denticulatum | reverse complement strand
TTGTTGTCAGAGGTGCCGTCAGGCTATCAACATAGCTTGTAACGGTCGTGTATGCCTGGGGCTCCTCAACGACAACAGTGGCGGGATCACCAGGATTAGCCGGTCGGATTGTCGTAGTCACAGGTGCAGTCAAACTGTCAACGTAGGTTGTGACGGTTACATATGCCTGAGGGCTCTCAACGACAACAGTAACAGGGTCACCAGGATTGGCCGGCCTATTTGTGGTGGTTAGAGGTGCAGTCAGGCTGTCAATATAGGTCGTGACGGTTGTGTATGCCTGTGGGCTCTCAATCATAACAGTGGCAGGATCACCAGGCTTGGCGGGTCGGTTCGTTGTTGTGAGAGGTGCCGTCAGACTGTCGACATAGGTCGTGACGGTAACATAGGCCTGAGGGTTCTCAACGACAACAGTAACAGGATCACCAGGACTAGCAGGCTGATATGTCGTAGTCAGTGGTGCAGTTAGGCTGTCAACATATGTCGTAAGGGTTGTGTAGACCTGCGGACTCTCAATCATAACAGTGACGGGATCACCAGCGCTAGCAGGTTGGTATGTCGTAGTCAGAGGTGCAGTTAGACTGTCAACGAAGGTGGTGATGGTTGTATATGGCTGCGGAAGATTGACGATCACAGTCATCACATCGTCTGGATTATCTACCGGTAAGGTTGTAGATGCCGGGCCTGCGAGGCCTGGAATGTAGCTTGTGAGTGTCGTGTAGGATTGAGGCAGATTAACCTCGACTGTAGCAAACTTTGCTTGAGCATCGAATGGGTATGTTGTAGTCGCAGCAGTTGTCAGACCATCTCTATGCCTGGTGACGGTTGTGTAAGGCACCGGAAGATCAACTTCTACAGTGCCTTCCTCCCCTGGAACAGAGGGTGGATATGTCACAGTGTTGGCTGCGGTGAAAGAGCCATAGCTGGTGACTGTAGTGTAAGGCTGGGGCAGATCAACCACGACAGTGAGAGTCGGGTTAGGCCCAATACTGTTACCGTCCTCCGTTGTCGTCGTTGCAGCAGTGACCCTTCCATATATGGTGGTAGTCACATATGCCTGTGGATCAAAGATCAAGACAGTGCCAGTTTGGCCTGGGGTGGATGGTTCTATGGTGGTTGTAGATTCAGCCGTAACGCCTCCATACGAAGTGATAGTCGTATATGGCTGAGGGAGATCAACAACGACTGTGAGAGTCGGGTTGGGTCCAATACTGTTACCGTCTTCGGTTGTCGTCGTAGCAGCTGTGACCCTTCCATATCTGGTAGTCGTCACGTACATCTGTGGATCAAAGACCACGACAGTGCCCGTTTGACCTGGACTCGTTATGGCTATAGTAGTTGTAGATTCAGCAGTAACACCTCCGTACGAAGTAACGGTGGTGTATGGCTGAGGTAGATCAACCACGACGGTAAGAGTCGGGTCAGAGCCACTGCCGCTCTCTGTGCTTGTGGTAGCAGCTGTGACGCGTCCATATCTGGTGGTTGTCACATACATCTGCGGATCAAAGACCACAACTGTACCCGTTTGGCCTGGGCTCGTTGGCGTTATGGTAGTTGTGGATTCAGCCGTCACGCCCCCGTACGAAGTAACGGTCGTATATGGCTGTTGCATCAAAACCATAACGATACCTGTCTGGCCAGGAGCAGGGGGAGGCGAGGTGTATGTGGTCTCTGTCGAAACGTCGCCATACGAAGTAAAGGTAGAATATGGCTGCGGATTGAAGACCACCACGGTACCCGTTTGACCGGGCAGGGTAGGAGAAATTGTAGTTGTAGACGCAGCGGTAAACTGTCCAAAAGAAGTAGTGGTCACCCACTGATCAGGCTGATATACAACAACAGTGCCCGTAGCATCGGGAGCATTTGGAGTTATAGTAGATGTAGATGCAGCTGTGAACTCCCCATAAGACGTGACGGTCGTCCAGTGGTCAGGCTGGTACACAATAACAGTGCCGGTTGCGTCTGGAGCAGTTGCAGATATGGTAGATGTAGAAGCAGCTGTGAACTTCCCATAAGACGTAATGGTCGTCCACTGATATGGCTCATATACCATGACAGTGACAGTCTCTGCTTCAGAAGATGGTGACATGGTGGTCGTGGATGCGACTGTAGCCGATGGGTCGTAAGAGGTGACGGTTTTCAACTGTTGTGGCCTGTAAATAATAACGTTGCCTGTTGCACCAGGAGCGGTTGGATACATGGTCGTTGTTGATGCCGCCGTGACACTTCCATAGGAAGTAAATGTGAACCATGGATCTGGCTGGTATATCAGGACGGTACCTGTCTGGTCTGGAGAGGTCGGGGATATAGTCTGTGTAGATGCGGCTGTGATTGTGGCGTCATAGGTGCTGACTGTCACCCATTTATATGCCCTATACACGACCACCGTACCGACATGATCAGACGCAGAAGGCCACATAGACGTTGTAGAGTCAGATAGAACAGCATCATCATAAGAGGTGGTGGTCACCCAATCGTATGGATCATAGATAACAACAGTGCCAGTTGCCCCAGGAGCACTAGGAGTCATTGTACTCGTGACTATAGCTGTAAGCGAGCCATCATAGGATGTCACGGTAACGTAAGGAACTATCGGGCTCGGCACCACAATCAACACTGTACCAGGTCCAGGTCCTGACGGGGTCTCGGTGATGGTGTAAGTACCAGTGTCGGTGCCAGTGCTGGTGATGGTGGTATAGTCGATTGGGGCATCCGAGGTCATTTGAGATCTGGCCGCCATGACCCAAACGGTTCCTGTCTCACCGGGTCTAGTTGGTGATTGCGTGGTGGTCATAGGACCAGTGCCAGTTCCTTGAGTAGTTATTGTAGTCCACGGCACTGCAGGATCTGAAGAAGTTGTAGAGTCGTCCTGGGAAGAAGTCTGCATGATGTTGGCAGCAGTGCTATCAGTGCCTTGCCCAGTTGCTGTAGGATCTGAAGAAATGGCAGAGCCACCTTGAGAAACGATAGAACTTTCTGTCCCGGCTGGAGGAGAACTTTCGCTCCCAGAAGGAAGTAAAACCTTGACCTGGGGTTGGGAAATAGGATTCGTTGTATCGCCTTTCCTGTAACCTTGCATTCGGACGATCACAGTTACTATGTCGCATGGATTTTGGGTAGGCAGAGTGGTTGTCTCAGCCGTAGATATTATACGATCAGTCGACGTCAATATAGTCACATGGCTCTCGACCATGACAGTCCCACATGATGGCTGCTGATCCACGAGGGGAATGTTGTATGTTGTGTTTGGTTCACCATATCCATAAACGGGGTCTGTGGCAGTGTAGATAGCATCAGTTCGCATGAGAAATGTACTACAGACATTAGCTTAAGAAGCCGATGAGAAATCCCTACATTTCATACCTTGTCAAAGTGTCATACTGCGTAGACGATCCATCAATGATCTCGATGGGCTGTGTCTTGACGTCCCGTGGTTCCAATTTTGCATCGGATACCGTGCCTAAGAAGGCCAGGGCCCAAAAGGGTATCATGCGCCGAAGCGACATGATCAAGGAGTGTGGAGAGAAAAGAAAAGATTATCAATTGGTTGTACTGATGAAAATTAATGAATGACTGGTCGATTGACTGGCAATGACACAATGTGAATGAACAGGCCAGAGACCGGGCGGTCTGAGAAAATATGAGAGTCAAGAGTGACAACCAGTCTTTATCATGGGCTACTACCGGCAGAGCTTAATTTATCTTGCATTATCTAACTTTGATCGCTTTGATCGACGGTATGGATGCTGGAAACTTTCGGTAGGCTATTTGCTAGCACGATTTCGGATCTTACGAAAAGATTCGAGACCGTGTTCAGTGTCCCGCCCGGTCGCAGTTGAGGCTTGTGGCTGAGTGATGATATCACCGCATTGAGCTTGGTAACAGGAGTGATGAGCACCCTGGTCTTCGGCTAGCTCGGCAATATCTTAATCGCAGCAGAAAATGATGTTTTTTACTACAATTTAGGTTAGTAAGTTCTATATGTCTTTGTATGGCTGGGCTATGTGAGGGGAAGTTTTCTGTGGTAATAAGATCTCAGCCACAAGCCTCAATTGCAATCAACCCATCCAAGGAATGCAATATCGCCCAGTGGGATGCTTCTCTAGGTCCAGTTGAGGAGAGCCTTGGAGAGGGTCTGGGCTCTTCTAATTGACATTTCTAGCATGTAATGCTCAAATTTGTTTGGGGGCTGGAGGGACCTGTCTGTACCTATAGATTAACTTGATTCAAATCAAGCAATATATGTATAGGAAGCATCCCTTCTGTAACTATTGTCTCAGTTTATGTAGACTTATAAACAGCAAGTAAACAACATCTAAGACATGTTTCCCTGCCATTGGATCTGCACAGTACGGAAGCGACCAAGCCACTTGACTTAAAGAGAAACAAGTGACACATCAGCCGGAGTTATATCCGAGAAGCTAGGCCAATGCCGGGGAAATTCAGGGACTGCCCTGAGCATGAACTTACCTACGGCATGAACAGTAACTCCTTTGGTACTCGCGTGATGCTAGTCGTGTTCTGCCCGACGCCATCAGATCTGATTCGCATTGCTGGGTAAAACCTTATCTTCGATCTCGACCAAACCTAGTAATATACCAAAAGGAGAAGATAACAGAGATCTTATTCGCATTCTCAGTGCTACCTCGAATCGGCTATTAATTCCCCCGCTCAGGCTCCAAACAAATCCCCAGAATTCCCCATTTGCGAGCGTGTCTGATATTAATGCGGAATTAAAGTTGCAGATTATTAATAACAGATTCCCCAACGCAGCTAGATTACCAAGCAAGAGCGATCCATTATGAGACAGTGTTTAACTAACCTATACTAAGAAGTCGCGGGAGACAATATGCACGCAAGGGGAGTTGTAATTAGTGCTGTTGCGTGACGATAGCTGGCTATATTATATATTGCTGGTCTTAGCTATAATTTACCGGGCTTGCTCTGCCTACCCATAGATTGTGGTTTTCTACGTGTTCCAGGTCAACCCTGAAAATTTAAAACTAGAAACTCATTCGGGATATCTGCCTGACGGGTCTTGCCCTCAGGCGCCATTGCATGTTGGATAATATTTTATTACGCTCTGACATATCTATATATATATTAATACTACCTTTACGGTATAAGATACTGTTACTTTTCTAGCTATTAAGAATGGCCTGATTAGTAATAAGAAATAAAAGCATCTTGCATAATGAATCAATCTCTATGTTTATTAAACAGATCTTAGTATATGCTAAACTCGCGAACAACCGATAGAAACAAGGCCGCCCTGTAGTAACACATGTTAACATCATCCAGTAGGCATCAGTAGAGGAAAAATGCTTACATGGCTGTTGTCATTACAGCAAACTGCTGTGCCTTGTTGACAAGCCGCGGGATCAGTAATAGATGAGCCTAAAAGGAAATATTAGACCACAAAACGGAAAAGCAGTGAGGCAACACATACATGTTGCTCCGAGGAGAGTGTTAGGATCTTGAACCACAATACCAAGCAATCCCAGAAGACGGCTGATGACGGGGTTGCTTGAGGCTCCAACAGTTTAGCAATATGTCAGGGCGGCTGGTGCATTGCATATGCTAGCAGCAGCAGAAGTGGTAGCAGCAACAGCGCTTGATTCTGTCGTAGTCTCGATGATAGATGTGATAGCAGCCGTTGTCGCGTCAGTTGAGACAGTCGCTGCGAAAGTTGAGGAGAGCGATTCGATCGTCGTCACACCAATAAGTCCAGAACTGCTCTCGACGCTAGAGGGTCGGCAAGGACCCGCTGAAACAGCACCAAGAAAGATGGACAACACCAACGCGCAAAATTGCATCTTGGCAGATCAAGTGGCTTTAAGCCGTTAAAAAAATAAGTAGTTACTTAAGAAGAAATGAAACAAAAGAGAAAGAAATATCTAACCGGTCAATGGAAATAGGAGGAACTTGCGTGGGAGTAGTAAGCTAATGCCAACAGTTCCTCAGTAGTGCACGGGCTAAGCCTAGAGTCGCCAGTGAAGTGAAATGATTTGTCTGTCACAGTGCTGTTATTGGCCAGGTCGCAAAGCCGACTGGAAATGATCACAGAAATGTCCGTCCTACCCGGAACATCGACCAAGTGCACAGGTAGCTGAAGTGAATAGCATCGCACAATGCGGAAGATAGAGCAAGTCAGCAATGCTCACCCTCCTTACAATTTCTCATCTCTTTTTGTCGCTATGCTTCATTGTTATCTCTCATTCATCAATTAATAATATGACAGAAGTGGCTCCTTATCTGCACCTACCTGACAGCGAAACCATATCTTTTACCAAAAGCCAAATTTATGGGAGCCACTTCATCTTCTAACACTTATCGCCAAAACGGCTAACAAGAATGGGTAAGCATCCTTCATCTGCGACTGTGCATGCAACTCATTTCTGTTAACCAATGTCAACGGCAAGTCATCCATCAAACCGGGCATCAGTTAAAGTCTACTAGCCACGCTGGATCCGCATTGTGTGGCAAGTGTCATCGCGGGGCCCCGCACGGCGAAAAGAAGTTCACAAGATATATGTGTCACAGTGCACATTGTCATGTTACTACTGCTGCTGCTGCTTTCAGATGGCTAGAGATGGATAACATAAACCAGTCGTTGTGAATGATCCCCAGTTTCCCCATTTCCGAGCGTATTTGATCTTGGTGCGGAATTAAAGTTGCAGATTATTAGTAATAGATTCCTCAATATGGAGAGGGTGGATATCACTTCATTGTCCAGGTTATCATGCAGTTGATAGAATGTGAAGATAGAGTATTCTTGTCTAATTTACGAATGCATTTACAAATTCGTATCTATACTGTTGAGTACGCGATGCGTCTCATATACAAGACAAAGTCAACAACTCATGTCCCGATATTTGTTCAAACCGCGCCCTACAGCAGCAAGCGCGCACTGACTATCCCGCCCTTCATATCATAGCCCGCTAAATACTGGGTCGGAAAGCAATGGCTTAAGGGCCCAGGCTCGGTTGTTCGATAACCCACTCAAACTGGGAATTGGTTCTCAAACTGGGAATTCCTCAACCAGTCATCGCGCTCGACAATTCCCAGCAGTAACTGATGACATGATCGGAAAACTCTTATCGCGTGGAGCTCACGCACGTTGACGGTCTTCCCCACGGGGTTATCGGTCCAAGGGATTGGGAGCTTGTCTTGTCGAGGATATAATGGGCATCGTTCTCCCTAGGTCAGGTAGCCTCTTCAACCTTCTCTTCCATCAAATCATTTGACTTCTAAGCTTTTGTATTTGTTCACGATGAGTCATCCCAAAACCACAAACGACTCCGACATCATTGTCGCAGGCGAAAAACAAGATGGCATCCACCGTCAAGCATCCTTCAGCGAAGCCACCGCCCATATGTTCCAAACCGACCTCGAAAAAGAAAAGACCATCCAAGGCACAGCACATTTCCACCGTCTAGGTTGGAAGCGTCTTACAGTCGTTCTCATCGTCCAGGCCATTGCCCTCGGTAGTCTAAGTCTCCCCGGAGCTTTCGCTACCCTCGGAATGGTCGCTGGCGTTATATCCTGCATCGGAATCGGCTTGATCGCTATGTATGCTAGTTATATGGTTGGTCTTGTCAAGCTGAAATATCCTGATGTTGATCATTATGTCGATGCCGGTCGGCTGTTGATGGGAGGCTTTGGTGATAAGCTGTTCGCCGTTGTTTTCTTGGGACTGCTGATCTTGGCTACTGGCTCTCACTGCCTGACCGGCACTATTGCCCTTGTCAAGATTACTGGTAGCAGCGTGTGTACCCTCGCCTTTGGGGTCATATCTGCTGTTATCCTTATGGTGCTTGCGATCCCACCGTCTTTCACTGAGATTGCGATCCTTGGTTACATCGACTTCATCTCTATCATCCTTGCGATCGGTATCACTATGATCGCCACTGGGATTCAGAGGTCAGATGCTCCAGGTGGTTTCTCATCTTCTACTTGGTCAGCGTGGCCACAAGATGACCTTAGCTTCACGCAAGCCCTTACGGCGGTGTCCAATATCGTCTTCTCGTATGCATTCGCCGCAGCCCAATTTTCCTTCATGTCCGAAATGCATACCCCAGCCGACTTTACGAAATCCATCGTCACTCTAGGTCTTACGGAAATCGTTCTGTATACAATCACAGGATCAGTCATCTATGCCTTCGTGGGACAGGAAGTTCAGTCCCCCGCCTTGTTATCCGCCAGCCCGTTAGTATCGAAGGTCGCGTTCGGTATTGCCTTGCCTGTCATATATATCTCAGGCTCAATCAACGCCACGGTTGCTTGCAGGTTCATCCACGGTCGACTTTACAAGAACTCTATTACGCGGTTCATCAATACCCGCAAGGGCTGGATCACTTGGCTGGCCGTTGTTGCGTTTGTGATCTTCCTTTCGTGGGTTATCGCAGAGGCGATTCCATTTTTCTCCGAGCTTCTAGGAATCTGTGCTGCCCTCTTCATTTCGGGCTTCTCGTTCTGGATCCCTCCAATTATGTGGTTCTTCCTCCTCAAGGAGGGAAATTGGTATGACAAGCACAATGTCAAGCGTGCTGCATGTAACTGCGTCGTCTTTATCGTCGGCTTCTTTGTGTTTATTGCCGGCACATATGCTAGCATTGACCAGATCGTAAGTGTGCCGATCAATATGTACCATTTTGAGCCAACTAATTTGACTACAGATTGCCAAATTCAATGGAGGCAGTGTTGGCAGGCCTTTCTCCTGCAATGTGGCTTGAGGCTTTATCATTCAATTGATGGGTACGGAGGTTCAGATTGGTACATAGGTCCACACTAGAGAGATAACTTTCCATTGGCAATGAATAAAATTTGTTGGTTCACTTGTGTGAGATAAGATCCGTGTGCATTATTCCACTGGATCTTCCGTCTTTCAGGCCTTAGTTCAACACTTATACCAACAAGAGTTACTGGCCTCCGACAATCGGAACTCCATTAGCTGATTACAACGAAATTCAATTCGCCGCCATAAACCGCTATCAGTCTCGCGGAATAGCTGTGAGTGGTTGTTCCAGCGGACGTCGTTATTTGTTACGAAAGGTCCAGCTAGTTATCTTTCGTTGCGGTCTCGATGAACAGCACTGACTTTAGCGCTTCAGTGCAACTTAGACCCTGAGTGGTTTAGCCAATCCACCGAACAGACCATTAAAACACTCCCTCTCCACTTCTTCGGCTCTCGCTTGATTTCCCATCTTGCATGCTCAATTCCGAGCTTGACAACATCCACATCAGCAGATCATGCCCCGAGGACGCAGGGGCTGCTGGACATGTCGCATCCGACACAGAAGATGTGACGAGTCATCCCCAGAATGTAAAGAGTGCAGTACGCGGAGCATTACATGCCATGGATACGACCTTGAGCCACCAGAATGGATGAGCAATGATCAGTTACTACAAGAAGAGCTGCGGCGGATCAAAAGTGCGGTCAAGGAGAATTTCCGGCGCGTCAAGACAATTCAGAATCGGCAACTTGCTCGGTCAACAGCTCAAGCAGCACAAGCATCGCGTGCCAAAGCCGCTTCTCAACCCGAAGGCGAGATAACTCAAAGTCCAGCACCAGTCGGTTCATCAACTACAAACACCATCTTTCGAGAGGCGCAGTATCTTGTTCATTACCTTGACTACATCTTTCCGATTCAGTATGCTTTTTACGTTGATGCGCCAGATCAAGGAGGTAGAGGATGGCTCTTCTTCCTTTTAGAACGAAGTAAGCGATCCTCGCTTCATCGAGCACTTGGCTTGTTCTGACTTGCGAGTAGATGCACCTCTTCGAAATGCAGCCCTAACGCTCTCTGCCTTCCATCAACATACCTTCTCGCCATATCATACCGAAAATCAAGAAGGCGAACTGTTACAATACCATACCAAAGCACTTCAAGAACTTCGACATGTCGTCCGACATCGAGACGTCGGTGCTTCTGCTGATAACATCGAAGAATGGCTCAAATTCCTTGCCGGCGGGATGTTCTTGATCTCTTTCGAGGTAACCTTGCGGCATATACATACCTGACTCTTCTCTGACTCGGTATAGGTATTCCAAGGCGGTACAAACAATTGGCAAGCCCACTTCAACGCCCTCGTATCCGTTATCCAAGACCTGACATCCTCCGACTTTGACTTCGATGCGTCCGATCCTTCGAGTGCGGACTTTGACTTCCAGCGAGGCATGAATACTGCGCAAAAGTTCATTCTGTCGAATCTTGTATGGATCGATATACTGGCGCCTCTGGCTACAGGGACTGCGCCGAGGCTTCCATATCACGATTGGCTCAACGCCGGAAAGATTGACATGTCGAGAGTTATGGGCTGCTCGAACTGCATAATGATCGCCATTGGTGATATGATGGCTCTGGATTCAAAGGCTATGACGATGGACAGTGGGGCTTTGCAAATCGCCATTGATGACCTGGAGAAACGCATACATGATGGGATAGACGCGGCGTTAGATGATGGATCAACGGTCCGTATCGCGCTACAAGGTTGTAAGCGAATAATTGCTAACCGGCTCAAGCACTTAACACCAACCAATCGATCAGTAACTCACCTCTTTGCAACCGCAGCACTCGTCCAAGTTTACACTCTCGCTTCAGAACACAACATCACATCACCAGATCCTCACAGCGCAGTGTCGCGAGTCGTCCAAGTATTAGACAGCCTACCTCCCCATATATCCCTACGAGGAACGCCATGGCCTCTATGCGTTGCCGGTTCTATGGCGCTTCCTCCTCATGAGCAGTACTTTGACGGGTTGTTGACGAAGCTCATGGACCATGCTGAGGCAGGTTTCACAAATTGTGGTACGGTTTATAGTGTGATGCAAAATGCTTGGAAGCAAAGACGACAAGATCCAAGTAGAATTTGGAGTGCAAGGCAATCAATGGAGGATATGGGTATTTGTGCTCTTCTGATATGAACCTTCTTTGGCGATGAGCTGAGCAGCAGTGTCGGATTTGTTCACCACACCGTCATCGATAAGCACACCACTGAGGAACCAACATACACTAATAGCCTTAAGTAGTATGGAGTATCACATTGCATCACTTCACACTTCAATTACCGCTTCATTTCAAAAATAGCAAGCCGCTCAAATATTATCAATTACTTCAACTACCAGACCCTACATCTAAACTACTCCTTGCCCTTCAGGCTGAAGCGGTACTTGGCCTGGAGAACATAAGGGTTGCCACCAGGTTCATAGAGCTGCTTCTCAAGTCTCTGCCACTCAGGGTTGTTGATGCCGTCAATGTAGTCCTGAACCTCAACAACCATGCATCCATACTTGGGGATAATTCGTGGGAAGTCCTTGTTATCCTTGAGACCCTGAGTCTTCTTGAGAGGCATGGTACCCTTCTGCTGAGTGCAGCTGTAGAATTGGAAGGCGTCCTGATCAGTGTAGATGTCGAGCTGGATGCCAGACCAGGCGGAGGAGATGGTAGCCACGGGACCCTCGGTTCGCCAGTCATAGTTTCCGAGCTGGCCGCGGTTGACGCTGTAGCAGGTATCTAAGATTGGTTAGCGATGTTATAGATCGTGTTGAAAGAAATACTAACCATATCCTGTGCAGTTAAAACCACAGTTGTTCTCCAGATCCTTGTTGTTGGCTTGGTCACCAATCATCTTGGGCTTGCTCCAGAAATCATTTACAGATCCCTTCTTGTTGGGAATGATATCACCAGTGGGGATGAGAATGTTATCGGTTGCAACACGCTGTCCACCGTAGGGCATGTAAAGAGTATGGTTGGAAATGGTGCTTGTCTCGTTGTTGGAGAAGCCATCAAGGTTCCAGTAGGTATGGCTGGTAAGCATGATAGGGGTCTTCTTGGTAGTCGCAAGAGCAACAATCTTGATATCCCAGTCCATGCCGGTCAGGGTGTAGGTGACGTAGGAGACAACCTCTCCAGGAAAACCCTCCTTGCCATCGGGGTCAACGATGGAGAAGGTGATGCTGGAGTCGGTGTACGACACAACAGTAAAGTTGCGGTAGTCCCAGCCATCAGGTCCGCCGTGGAGAGTATCAGCGCCCTTGGGTGACTCAGGCGTAGGGTTGTCGTTGGGTGTGACGTGATACTTCTTGCCGTCAATCTCGAACGTGCTGTTGCGAATACGGTTGGCGTATCTTCCGGGAACACCGCCAAGATGGGGGTGAGACTCGTCAATGCTATAGTGCGTAGCATTATCGAAGCCAGCGACGATATCTCGGGAGATGCCGTACTGGTCGTCGATCAGAAGATTGGTGATGGAGGCGCCATAGGGAATGAAGGCGGCTTTGATGCCGTCTCCCTTGATCCAGTATTTGCCATCCTTGTCGGGGCCCTTGCCCTTGGTCGCAAGGGCAAGTGGGATGAGAGCAGCAACGACAGCCTTGAAGAACATGATTGCGGATGATCAAGGTGGAGACTGGCCAAGCAAGAAAGAGCGAAAACCCCCGAGCTTTATAGAAAACCGACGATCTCTGTTTTCTCGCGCAGCAAACTTGCACCAACGAAACCCCTCTCCAATTGAAGAATCCCAGGGTCTCGTCTGATCAGCTTTCAGTTCAATGACTGGTGCGGCTGTCATCGTCCATCCAGGAACTTGCCATTGAGCCGCGATCCTGGGGAAGTTTTGGAGCTAAGAAGCTTCCCCAGGTTTTCCGCGCGAGCGTAATTGGTGCGCCTGGGTCGGGTAATCTTAGCGAACTCTGTCTTGGCATGGTTGTGCGAGTCTGGATTGGGATCGTCGTGCGGGGGATAACAGGCTGTTTGCACGTCCATGGGGTTTCTACAGGTTCAACAGCCGTGTCCCGCCGAGGAATTGGCCGAGACAAGGCTGGTGGTAAGCGGTAGTTATGCGACGGGTGACAGCTTCACAGCCCCTCCAATCAAGTTGACAAGCTAGTTTTGAAGCTCGAGAGATGTAATTTATGTGATGGAATAACCGACCTAGCTATACTGTACAGGCTGAATGGATTCAATTGATGTGTATTTGTAAAGATTATGAATCTGAAAAGTCGGGGAACGATCGGAAAACGAGGTTGGGGAAATGTTATTGCAAGGGTCCAGGAACTTTTGAGAGGTCTGACGTCATTATCTTTCGCAATGATACCCTAGAGTCGAACGTGCAGAATTCCATGTTACATTTCGTGATGCTACCTGTGAGCTTGTGATGATCATCCGTGGGCCGTGAAAGTAAGATCTTCTGGATGGTCACAGCCGCCTAAGTTCAGGAACCAAGGCTTAGTGACTCCAAGACGGCATGAAAACGTGGCTCTGGGACCACCGGATGAAGAACGGCGTCGAATGATTGGTTTCCATATTATTGGGACGAACTTCCATGGGAACGGTGACTTCTTGGGCTCCGGGTGTCTCAGATCGGCTCAATCGCGTCGACGGTATACAGGGTAGCTTTGATTCCCGTAAGTCTCAGCAATAGGTAATGAGAATCTTTCGCAGAAGCTGGATGAACTTGACGATTTCTAAATCTGATGTAGGATAGCCGCGAGCTTTCCTTTGTGCGAGGATGTCTCAGTAGTTCACCGAATAACTCTGTATTGTTATAATAAACCATCTCGTGAAAAAGAGATATTTATCAATAAAGACTTGGAGTCTGAGTGTACAGAACTGAGAAGTCCTCAAACTGAATATATTACTCGAATTCAGACGTAACTATGGAGACGGGAACTATGGCTCCACCACTCGGAGCTGTTTCAGCCTCCGATCTCTCCTACTCTGGGCGGAACAAGATCCACATCCCCATCCGAATTGAAAGAGTAAATTTCACGCGGAATTGTGACCGATACAGCTCCTCGTCATACTCAGTGCAATTTCATGGATGGTATCACTGTTTATCGTCTCTCATATACTCGTCTAACTTCACCACAAATGAACTAGAGAAATCAGGGCCATGGCCAGCATGATACCCATCGAAGGCGATTGTAAGCTTCCCGCCGAGTCCCCCTTCATTCCCTCCTCAAATCCCTTCTCTTCACCACCCAAATACTCCGCACCCAGCTTCGTCAAACCCCCATCATCATCAAACAGCGACACGCTGTCCCCAGTCCACTCATTCGCATCATCCTTCCTAAATGCTCCAAACCATGCGTAGGCCTGCACATCGTCACTATTATCAAGATACGGAAGACTCTCATTCATCATAGCCAGCGTCGCATCGTCATCCCCTTTCGGCAGAGCCATTTCCGTAATCCAGAACCGTGCGTCAGGCGCCGTCTCATTGTAAAACTCGCGCAAACTTCCCAGCCAATTTTTAAGACCGCCTGCGTCGCCGTACCAATGCACCGCGACGAAATCTGTAGGACACCCATCGTCGTCAATGTCGTAGCAGGATTCATTAAAGTCGCGTAGCCATTCAAGACCGCGTGGTGAGCCGGTAACGCTGGGATGACTGATTGACCACTTGCGCTTTGCTTTTCTTAGAGGGACGATGTGCTCTATGTAAGCGCGCGCTGCGTCTTTGGCAGATATCGCGCTTCCGCCGGTGTCTGTTTCGCCATCTGGCTCGTTGAAGGTGAGGAGGTGCGTAGATGAATCGGGAAGCCCGTTTAGTCGCGACTCGAGCTCAGAGTCTGATGCATCGTCGAGGCCGTGAATTAATGGCACGAATGGTAAAGAACTGCCGATTTGACCGTTTGGCCAAAGCGACCAGGTGTAATACCATGCGATCTCGGAATTATTTGAGATCAGAAGCTCATTATCTGATTTGTGGTCATCTCCATGGTATGCAAGACCGCGTTTTGACGAGAGGTCAATGCTCTCAGCAAGCCCCCAGAGGCATAAAAATGGGTACAAAGTTGATTGGCGCATTTTGGGTACAAGAGAGTCTGGTATGTCGTGAAACCCTCATTCAACCGAGAGCGATTTAATACCTGATTGACAGATGGAAAATCAGGTTTGAAACATATCTTTTTAAGGTTCTAGGAAGCGTTTCAGAATATCAAGGGGTTCCTTGGAATAGCTGCTTTTCTTTTGTACGTGTCGCTCGTATTTTGGCTGGGCAGAGTGGCGATGGTCTGAGCCTTGTCAATGATGTCATACGCCCGCCAAATTAAACCCTGCTCCAACACCAAGACTTGGCAGCGTCAAAGACTCAGAATCTTGATATTGACATAATTGGCTCACCGCTTGATATCTAAAGAGTACGGGTACTCAAGCCTCGTAAAAAGCTTACCGCTTTGGGACAATTACCTGATTTGGTAACGACACGTGGGTTGCGCATGCGCTCTTTCCATGTTTTCGAGGACGTGAGATACATACCCAAAGTCTATTTGAACCGCGATAACTCCATGAACGATACGTCCTTGAGTTCTCAGCGACCAGTATGCTACGGAACGTGACCATTGCTCTGACATACGACACGCTTCGTTGTCAAGGTACATCGCTGGCCGTCAGATGCGCCAGCTCGGCACTTTTGGCGAGTCATCTGTGAGACGCATTAGGATTACTATCAGAAAATGACCAATATAGACTTAATATACCTAAAGCCTTCTTATATAGGTATTTACTACCGTAAAATTTCAGCATGGCGGCAGCTAGTAATCGATTGCTGCTTATACGGTCAAGGTCTGACAGCAGGTATGAGAGTACGGGCTCGCGGACATCTAGCAGAAGGAATGAGTAACGAGCTTCACTCTTGTTTGAGGGAGGGAGATAACTGTGATCGAATTGATGAGACTCATATTTCTCCTTTGCCTTTGTGCCCTGGGGGCTGAAGCCTCTTTTAAAACCCTAACCTTACGCCAGAGACTCATATTGCAGTCAAGTTACAGTTGGCGACGTACTCTGGAAGAACGCAATGCTGGGGAACAGTATTTGTCCAAGATAACCACAAGGCAAGTAGGACCCGGGAGCAAATCGCTTGAGCATGGATCTGGTGATTTTTATCAAGTGTTTGAGAAAGAAAAAGCTATGTATATCGCCATAATAGTTCTTCATATGACCCGACGAAAGTAGCAAGCCACTCACTTCATGAATGGCTACTGCAACGTCTTTTGTACAGCATTCTTAGTATGAAGAACTACCCGAATAGTATTTCGTAGCTACTTCAAACGGGCTACTATTTTCGGTAGATCAGACAACTCTAGATGAACACATATAGTTAGATCACCGACTGAGGGCCGAATATCGAAGAGTGACCGACATGTCGCCGCCGCCCCATGGTGATCGGCAAAGAACGCGGGGTATTCGGTAGGAGCCGAGGTGCGTAGACCTGGAAACCTCCTTAAATGTCTTTGGTTTTTATTCCTGCCTTTTTGATCCTGAAGGGATACTATACCAGCAAGCTAGCATGATGGCATAAAGGAAAATACAAATGGGGTGTAGAACAAACGTGCCAACAGACTGCGCAAGTAGGCCAGTGACGAAAGGGGCTACAGCGCCTCCCAAACTGCCAAAGGCAGTGATAGTTACCATCCCCCTAAGGGACTCCCTTTTTGTCATATTGCGCATAAAGACGGCAGCTCCGTACGGGTAAATTGGCCCAAGCACGAGACCAACAATGGCTGTCGCAATTGAGCTCCCAATGATATTTGGTACCAGCCAAATTAAAAGCTGAAAGGCGAATGCGATGACAGTGAACCCATAGACAAAACGTTTCTCGCCCCAACGTTGACCGAGTCCTGATAGCGCAAATCGACCAATAGTGATTCCACCCCAGAAGCCTGCCGTCACATATCCAATGCTCTGAGGGGAACCACCACGGGTATCGATAAGGAACGAGATGACCCAGCCAGAGATCGAAACCTCAGCGCCTTGATAGGCAAAGATAAAGATAGCTCCGAGAAGGACAATCCTCATACGCAATGTCTGAAGTACTGCATGTAGTGTAGACTGCTCATTTGGCTTTTCTGACTCTTTTATAGCTGCGCTGAGTTCCTTCTCGTAGCCCCAGAATGACCACACAGTTAAAGAGAAAACAAGAACGGCGAAACAGAGGTTGATAAAGTAGAAACGACTCCATACCGCGCCCTCGGTAGATACGATAGCTGTTGCGATAAGCGGGCTGATTGTACCACCGAAGCCGTAACAGCCGTGAAGGAGTCCTAGTATGACAGTGCTATTCTGCAAGCCCCCGCAAAAGAGGTTGCCCAGAGCAATGTTGATTGCAGCTCCAAAGCCAACTAAGCAGAAAGCAATTGGAATCAATGGAAAAGGCGCTGTAGTAACAATCGGGATATATCCACAAACGAGGACTATGTTTGCCAGTCCAAAAACTTTAGCCCGGCCGAGAATCGCTCGGAGGTCGTCGAGAAATATAGCCGCAAACATGAAGCCGAGAGCTTGCCCTACAAAAATGAGCGACACAATGGCATATCCAATGCTGTAGTGCCTGAAAGGATATTAGCTCTGAGTTTGACCTAGATCACTGAAAGGAGGGGGAGTTTACGTTTCCACGTAAGGGATTACTGCACCAGCACCGGCGTCATTGAAACCGTTGGCAAGGCTAGCAAGACAAAGGGCAAAGAGGCGTGTCTTGTTCATAGGGTCCCAGATGCTAGGGACTTTCTCTATGAATTCAACGGCTGCTTCTGGTTCGGCCTGTTTATCTGCAAATGTGTTAAGGCCGATTTTGGTCTCAGTTGGCCGAGGAAGCTCGTCATTATTATATTGGACCGGTCTAATAACGACTGGGTCTAGTATAGTCAACGATGGAGCATTCCCAGTGATATTTTGAGTGGTAGCCATGTCGATTTGAAAGCGTAATGCTAATGGTAGTAGTATTTACATGTTGGATATACTGGTCCTCCCTACTTATATAGAACCTTGAAATAGAAATTTATTAGCACGGAGATGGTATAGAATTGAGTTTGTTTATCGGAGTTGCCTAGAAATCGGGGGTTGCCACTAGGAGATAAATACGAATCGGATATGCGATTCGGAGATGACCAGTCGGGTTTGCCACTCGGAGATCAGACCTGCCGTACTAAAAAACGCAAAGTCGTATTTCTAACATAAAGTGATTGTATTACACAAATAGAAAGCTATGGGGTTATGTCTATAAAGCTTGGGATGAACTTGCTCCTCTTATTTATGACTGAGCTGATTGTATTACTCGACCCAGCAATCCACCTAAGAGTATACAAAGGAAGTCCCCCAAGTAACCTCCTCTACTTTAAGGCTTTCCCACCAAACTTGTCGATTAACTAACTATAAAATCTTGTTCTTCGCCGCGTCTCGCCGCTTTTGGCCTTGGGAAGTCAACTAATGATACCACGATTGTTTCGTCGTGGTACTGCTGCAGCCCGTTGGCATCATCACGCTTCTTAAGCTGCATAAATACCATGCAATATGGATATATAGCCTTGCTTGCGGCACTTCTAACTTCAAATGCAGCAACCAATAAGAGCACTGTCCCCTCATCCGGCTGCTTAAAGGGCAATACGCGCAGTTAGCTGATGTGGGTCATCGCCCAAATACCACTGTCGACGTCCGTGTCTCGAGACCGACTTCGTCGACCATGATAGAAAGATGGCTTAGTGAAGTCACCTGGCGGCTCAGGAGGGAGAAACTCGAGGTTATTGTCATCATCAAACCACTGGTCGCTTTGAAAAGTGGTAGAAGTCCGATCATAGCTTATGCAGATCATACTGGGGTAGCGGAAAGTCTCCGAAATCCCCAGGTTTAGGCGGAGTCTCCGCCTGGTGTTCAGGTCCGACGACCCTAAAACGGTCACAGCCGAAGAGTTTATGCGACTAAGTCTTGGCGTTTGCCCTTATTATGCATACATTCGGGCCGTGGTCGATCGATGCTACCCTTTTTGTTCTGCCCAGTGAACATTTGGCTTAGTTTACAAGAATGACTTGGTGTCAAACTTGTCACATTGCACGTGTTTACAGGCTAGGGCTGCAAAGAAGCGCCGAAGGGTAATTAATTCATGCTGAAATCAGAAGTTAGAGGGTTTTGCTTGACATCAGTTGACAGGGCTTGGAGAAACATCATAGGTGGAACAACGGTGGTCTAAGAAGCAAATGCTCCGTTTAATGGCCGAGGGTGATGGCAATGATCGAGATAGCTTCAGAAATCCGAAATGAACCCTATGATCAGGTGAAACGTTCGGAACGAGAGAAAATGGAAATGATTTTCCTCATAAGCAACAAAAGGTTCGCGGGGGAACAGGGGCAAAACGTGTATAAGAAGCACCGATGGCGTCGATAATTCAACAATTTCGACACCTTCAAACAAGCCATTCCACTCATGATTACAAGATCTATAACTATAAGCCTTCATCATGTTCACCCTTCAAGCTCTTCAACTTGCCTCCATGTGCACCCTCGTGTACGGACACGGCTACCTCAGTAAACCCATGAGCCGAACCGGTCTCAACGCTGAAGTAACCAACCCATCCTATCTCCATAACGCTAGCTAACAAGTGACAGGCCGGCCCAGATACATGCCCCGAGTGCACCATCCTCGAGCCCGTCACAGCCTGGCCAGACCTCGACGCCGCCAAAGTCGGACGCTCTGGTCCATGCGGCTACAACGCCCGAGTCAGCGTCGACTACAATCAGCCCGGCGCCAACTGGGGCAAAGAACCCATCGCCACCTATAAGCCCGGTCAAGTTGTCGATGTCCAGTGGTGTGTTGACAACAACGGCGACCATGGCGGCATGTACGCCTACCGTATCTGTCAAGACCAAGACATTGTCGACAAGTTTCTTGATCCAGACTATATCCCTACTGAAGCTGAGAAGCAAGCTGCTGAGGATTGCTTTGAGGAAGGTCTTCTTCCCTGCACTGATGTTGATGGCCAGGAGTGCGGTTATAGTCCTGACTGTTCTGCTGATCAACCGTGTCATCGCAATGATTGGTTCACTTGCAAGTCGTTCGATGGAAACTCGGATGGCAAGGGATGTCGTGGTGTTGATAATGCACCGATTAATTCGTGTTATACCTCTATTGCTGGTGGTTATACTGTGTCTGGCAAGATCAAGATCCCAGACTATGTCTCGAACCATACCCTTCTGTCGTTCAAGTGGAACTCCTTCCAGACACCCCAGGTTTACTTGACCTGTGCCGATATCGCGATCTCGGCTTGAGTGTATACGCGTATGTCACGGAAGCAGTCTAAGCTGGAAGGTTTCAGTGACTGGTTATGGACACGGGGCTTCACGATATATGGAAAAAGGACTCTAGGACAGTGAACAAGCTTTATCAGTGGATGTTCTACTTGGGTCAGGAACTTTCCTTCTTTCTAAAGACCAAAACTTCTAGTCTAGCAAACGAAGACCAAATCATCACTCTTTAACCCTAGTAAACCCAAGAGTTTTCACATAACTGTGCACTCATTTCCAACGCTAGGATCCACACGTTCTTCTTTCTTTCTCGGCTCTGTCTCCAAATCCTCCCAGTAGATAAAATCCATGAATCCAGAACGAGCTTCATTCAACGTATCAGCAACAATCCTCAAACACTCCTCATTATCTCCCTTCAGCGCAAGCAACGCGAGAGCAACTCTCTTTTCCAGTTTCCAAGGCCCAGATCCCTCGTATGCCTCAAAATACACAGGATTTCCAGCTTCCTTGAGACGTTCCTCTATACGCCCAAACGTGATGAGGAGCCAGCAGGTGACTCCGAGATAGTTAAGGCTTGAAATTGGTGCGATTCCTGCTACGTCGGAGAGAATGTCGAATTTTGCTAGGTCGAGGATATCGCGGCCGTCGAGGACTTCTGATCCAGCTTGTGGAGGTAGCTGAAAGCCTTCTGAGGCGTACTTGTTCAAGATCTCATCAGGTACCTCGAGCGTATTATTCGCAATGGAAGAGAGTTTGTTTGTCGCTTCGATAATCTCCCTGTCGGTCATTCCAACTGCCCTCGCCTTGCGAACAAGGACAGTGTCTTCGAGTTCATTCTCACTGACGTGCTTTGCTCGACTGAGTCGCTCAAAGAAGAGCATGCTGCCAAATTGAAGCTCCTCATCAGGAATGGCCTCGAGGTTCCAACCCGCTCGGCGACAAGTGGTAAGCATAGAATTCCTCTTGAAGATCTGGTTGGCTTCCAAGTCGAATAGCTGATGGATGCTATCGGCATATCTCCTTCTGTACCGAATAGCCTGACTCCGCACCTGCGCCTGTCTTGACCCTGGCTGTCCTACAGACGCAAGCAGGGCATCCACAAAATCCGATTGCGGCTTACGACCTTGTGCGAAGAACGTATGCTTGAAGAGATCCTCTAGTGTAGCACATAGTCCAATAGGCCGAGAGAGATAACCCTTCTGCACCACGGCATTGTGAAGATGGATCATCAGCGTGGGCTCAGGTATGCGTTCCCAAAGGTACATGCCAAGTCTGTAAGCGATCTCAAGACCTTCTTCAAGACCAACTCCACAAAGGAACGGCGAATATTCTTGGAGGCCATTCGCATTATGGTCTGCAAAGCGAGAGGGCGGTATGGTATCGAGGCCGCTCGTATACTTATGCTCCCCAAGAAAGTCAACAAAGTCAAGCTGAGCGATTTTGATAATCTCAAAAAAGTCCTTATGCTGCTCCATCTTGCCATCCTTCTCCAGAATCTGTCTGAGTAAATCGACAGTCTGACAATACCCAGCAAACACGCGCTTGTTCTGTCGATCGAGAAAGAGGTCGACGTCTCGTCTGGCACGACCTTTCTTCGCTGGCGCTTCAAGCATATGACCGTGGAGAGCACTCAACGACCAACCGTGGGAAACAGTGAACGAATCGACGATGCACTGCATCTGGAAAACGTGATGCGGGTAGATCATCTTGGTGATATCGGTGCCGGGCTTCTTCATAGCCATGTTTGTGATATCGCCCGCGAATTCTTCCAGGCCGAAAATGACTCGATGGACGCCCCAAGGACCGTTGGCAGACCAGTCCACGTCTTCATAGACATGCTTCTCTCCTCTGACCCTATTTCTCTGAACCACAACAGATGAGAACACATTGACAAGGTCGTAGAGCCATTTTATGGTATAGCAGCGACGCCAGTTGACTCGCTCCTCATTCGTAGCCCTGTCCAAGTTGAAGTTTGGATCCCACTTGACGATCTTTGCCTGCATAGCCTTTGTCGGCTTACCCGTACGATTGGCTTGAAAGTCAAGAACAAAGTCCCTCAAGTCCTGATACGCATGGATGAGGAACTGCTCCTTGATATCGACGGCTGTCTCCTTCCGACTGTGCTGTTCACCATCCGGACCGACCGCAAAGAGTGCAAGCCTGAAGTTTCCCTGTGCTCTCTCCATGTTTCCTCGAGTGACTGTGTTCATGATAGTTTCATACGTGTCGTGACCCGGAAAGTCGACAAAGATAGCCGCGTTGGTGCGCTTGACCATGGAGATTGTCAGGTTGCTTACAGCTCCTGCAACAGCGCTGTTGAGACCTTCGTATGCAACCTCTTTCCAGAGACTCTGGGTGTAAGCGCGGAGGTCGGCCCATTCTTTGACAGTTGAGTAGACTGCGAGTAGATAGTCAGTGACAAGGCCGACCTCGCCACTGTCCTCGATAATGCGGATGCTCTCAATAGGTATTTCATCGGTCGCAGGATCTTTCGTGTCTTGTTTCTTGCCCTTCTTCGGCTTCTTGTATTTTCTCGCTTTTTTGCCCTTGCCCTTTGGCTTTCGCGAGACCTTTCGTGCAGCTATTGGAGACTGTGGTTGAGCGACATCGTCCTCTTCATCGCTCGACTCTGCTTTGTCGACGCTCAATTCTTGGAATTTGTTGGCGAATAGGATCTGTTCAACGTCTCCGGTGTCGTCGCTGGTCATAGCGCTCGTCTTCTCCCATTCTTCGCCGCCGAGAATCTTGAAGGCGCTGCGAAGAGTGTTTATGAAATGTCGGTGACTTTCGTTACTTCGTTTGAGCTCGTCATCCGAATCAGGCCCCATAAGCTCTTGAAACGTGGTGCTAACGAGAGATCTCGCCTGAATGATGGATCCGAAAAGCCGATAGATGACATTCGGTACAGGTTCCTTGTGCTGCGAAATGAGTTTCGACATGGAAATTAGCCCATTGACTGTGGTTTGGCCTGTCGTATTGACAGAAGCGGCCGATTGAGCTTCTCCATCGGCGGATCTGAGGAGACGATTGGACACGTTGATCATCCAAAACAACAAGTACTTTGTGTTCCTCTTGTAAGAGAGATAGAGGTTCTGCGGCACCATCGTCACATACGCAACAGCCGCAGTTTGTACAAAGTGAGAGCGTTGCAACGACGATTGACCATACTGAGGGGACACGAAAGAAAGTTTCGGCTCTGTTTTCGAGACTCAAATCCCGTTGCCGGGGTCACGTGTTGGCGTGACACAATTAGGCATCACCCATTCATGAGTTTTATTTGTTTACTTGTATGTTGGCCAATTGAGATGTGCCAAATAAATTTCAAAAGCAACCATCATCAGTAAACAGTGAATAAGCAGCCAACGCTAGTCGTGTGGATATGGAGGCACATCACCCGCGCGACACTGCAAAGGTTTTCGCCACCGGATGCAACCCCGCAGAGGCGTAAAATGTCAAGAGAATAAGCACACATAAGGTAGTATTACTACTAATCTATCTAGCTAGGACCTTAGTTCTAGCTTGCTTTAGGTGCACTTACCAAGGAAGAAGCTTCCTAGAATACAATTAGCATCTGCTACCGTTTATCTTATACCGCAGGAAGGCTATAGCCCATAAATGCAACTTACCCTGATAAGATTTACACGTCAGTCCTCTGTTGCACACGGTTCCGCTATAGTTGACGTTGCACCAGTCTACGAGAAGTAATTCGTGTTAGTAACTTCCTATTGTCAAGTTGACAGTAGATGGCATTATACTGACCTCCCTTACGGCGTTCGCCCCAGCATACGTATTTGTCCGAGCCTGTATGAGGCATGCAGTATCCGCTGAGACAGTCAATGTTCAACTGACAAGCGGCGCCATCTCCGCTAAGAGCCAAAGCTCCGACAGCCATGTTGGCAATGAGAAAGAGAGAAGACGTGAACTGCATAATGCTGAATAATGCGAAAGGATGATACTGAAAGACGAAGAGGATCACATCAACGAGGACCTCTTGATGGATTTATATGAAAGAAATAGCCCCCATTTTCTAGACCGCCTCGTGTTTGTCTGATTTAAAGTTCACGGCATTTCACAGAATTTGCCCACTTTCCGCACCGGCCATCCGATGATCTGGGTCGGTCTATCGTCGGGTTCATGACTAGCGGTAGTGAGCCTTGTCTGATGTATCAATACGAGAAGGATGCCAGAAGGTTTGATCAAAGATAATCAGCTTATTGATTGACCCACCTGCAAGGAGAATATACTTCAAAGCTAATAAGTAAAGAGCAAGTTGACGCCGATCGATATTTCAAATCTGCAATGTCTGCAGTGCAGTACCAAGAGTTTCCATCAGCAATGAATAGCAAAAAGTACCTCCAGGTATGTTGTTCGTGTTAATAGTTCCTAGCTTCTCCTGTTAATGACTTAAATTTACTTATATACTATGCAATACGTGATGCTACCGCCAATCTCAGTGTAATGTAAGGACCTGACTATCTGCCCCCACTGTAGGCTCTTGATACGAAGTATACGTTTAGCCGAGAAAGTTACTTTTTACTACTGCGATAAAGCAATCAATTTAGGTTTCCGATGTAACCGGCCTCCAGTTAAAAGCTTCAATTGCTGTCGGCCTTAGTTCTTCTGGAGCTGAATGTTGCGCTTTGCCAGGTTCTCATATCTAAAAGACGGAGTCAGAATCGCAGCTAAAGGCTCATTATATTTTATTGATATGCTGTTATTTATCAACAACCCTAACAAACAGAATAGCTTTTGTCTCTGGATCTCTCGGGCTCAACCGCAGTAGTGCCGTCGGATATAAGCTCCAGGGACCGGTTTTTAAAGATCCCGGTAGACGAAAGGTACTGCGCCCCGGAATGGTTGGACTGGCCCGTTGCAGAGCTTCGAACCTTTCGCATAAACTGGCGGATATTGGGCAAACAGCCCACCATGACGCCCACGCAGGGCTCGATACAAGCCCATATTAGTGCGATGAGAGCGTGATTCTCTGTGAAAGTTAGGTTTGACTGACAACGTATTGAACAGGGCTTACCTGTGCCCTGTTTTGCTGACAGGAATGACCTGAGGTAAATAAACCTCATGACACTACATATTATGAGACGAAAAGAATTCGGCATTAGTATATACCGCCAGAGAGGGAACGGAAAGACTGACAAGACTCCAACGCTAAACATTGCAATCAGCCCAATCTTCTTTCTGATCTTCAACCCTAAATAGTAAAGCTGCGTCATCGGGATCATCACCATCCACACATCAAGCGTAATGTTTAATATTCCATGAGTTAAGAATAACAGCTCCTGGCTTCGAACTCTTCCGTAGGGATATGTATTTTGCCACAATTCCCAATTTGATTTAACAGGTCTTTTCAAGGTAAGCATCATAATGGGGCATACCAAGGTTGAACTGAGGTTCAAGATTTGTGTGAGCTAGACTGCAATGCGAAGCTTGTGATCGGGGAGGATTCGAAGATAAAATGCTAGGATGGACGCTTTGACGAGACCGAGGAGGACAAAATAGTTGAGCTGCTCAAAAAAGAATAACCGCCACTATCAGCATTTTAGGTAAGCTTTGCATCGGCAAGGTTACTATAAAAGCGGTGGCAATCTCGCTGCTAGAAAGTGTCCAAACATCTCGACAAACGCCAATTTAAACCACTATGAGATAATTAGTAGTTTTCTTGATAATTAGTAGTTTTCTTACTGAACTTGATATCAAAGAAGATTTCTGACTCAATTTTCAAGCACTGCGTGCGGTATCAGGAATACCTTCAGATTATGATTATCAGCATCCTGAGCGACTTCACTGTCAGCAAATCGAGGCTACACTCACAACTGAGAGGACCACGAAACTAGGATCTAGTCTCTAATTAGATCTCTCAAAGTATTTTCACATGAATCTGAGAGCTTCAAACATCATGGCGAGACTGAAGATTGTCCAGCTTGATATTTGTAATGCCACGCCGTCATTTCGTATCGGTAAGCCGCACTCGGTTGCAGAGATATTTGCATTTCCTACCAGAGAATCGGAGGTTAATATTCTGCACGAGATGCCATTCATGGAGGTAAAATGTATTTAGAGCTTCCATCACAGTGCAGGCTTGCGATAAACACTTGCCCACTGTAGCGCTAAACATTTCATTGTGACATAGCTTTTGCTGAGTCAAGTTGGAGAACGCGGGCTTGGCAACAATTTTGAACAGGAAATTCATCTATAACAGTTAAATGAGTAATAGAAAGTCAAGAACATATGGCACATTCTGGGAGTCCTGTCGGCGCTTGGGCTGCAGCATTCCGGTGCTCGATTAAGCTCAGCCAGGTTCACTACTACCCTGAACAATCGTGCGCAAATAGGGGCATTATAGTTGTTATACACTTGGGACTCGTCAATATGAAATTATTAATAGTAAGCCCGAGAGGAAGCTAACATTTTCGGACTCGGTCGATGGGCTGTATATTGATATATCCTCCATTCCTGGATTTCGTGGTAAACTGTACGAGCTGACCACCTGTGAAACTGAAGCCGCAGCTTGATGCCGTTTCCCGGCTCTAGTTGCCTGTTCAGAATGGCGACCAAAGGCCATTATTCGACACCGGATAGCCTTGCTAGGATATCGCCTTGATAGGCTTCCTCAAGAATATAGTCTTCGCCATTATTGCGATCAATTCCAAAAAAATTGAATGCCTCGACAACTGCGTCTCTATCATATCCCGCATCAATGTATAGCTGGATCAAATTCCGATTATACCCGTCATAACTAGCATTACTGATGGTTAGTGGTTCTCTTATCCGTAGGAGAATGTTGGGGCATCTAAGAAACAAACCTATCTATTTCCGCAGCTGGGGCACCTGCATATTTTACGGCCCACTCCTGAGCCCTTTCTTTGAAGACAGCATTGTTCCTCAAAAACAGCGTGTTTGCTTCTTCATTGACGGGGAAACTTGGGTTAGGATCCTGAAGTAGCTGGACTATTGTGTCCAAGGTTGTTCTGATAGTATGAGTTGGTGCCCATGAGCCGAGAGCACCTGGTGCAACCTCACCCTAGCATCTTCAGTTATGCACCATACACGCTGCGTTATGTGATATCGTACCGTTTCACGATCAACATTCGGATGATACATCTTTTGATTGAACTTTATTGACGGCTTCGTAAAAGGATAACCATCCGGGATCAATACAACGATGGTGTAAGTGCCTCCGAAGTAGGGTGTATCTGGCGTAATTGGCAGAGAAGCTCTGAGACGAGCTGCATTACCAGGTTCAGATGGCTGTACATGATAGCCAGTGTTCTGACAGTCCGAAATTTCTTTGAAAACTCGTCTGTCACGGCTCATCGTGGTATAATGTCTGATTGGTTAGCTAGATGTGTTGTTTGAGGTTGAGACTTGTAGCTGAGAGCTTAAATGAGCAGAGAAGACTTCGAGAGCATTAATTGAGAGATGTTTTGGGTGGGTTTGCGAAATGTGAGAAGAAGTGTCAGTGAAAGAGAGTCTAATTTATTTAGCAAATGGAAGGGAATGAGCTAAGGAGGTCGATAACACCACGTGTTGTTAAATGTTAAAGTAAGCTGAAGACCCTAAGACAGGTGTATCTATTATTAATTGGCCAGCTGAAGTCATAAACTGCAAATTGAAGCACTATCACAGATGCGGAATATTGGAGTAGTCTGGACCTCTAGCCGCTGCCGTAGCACAGGACTGGGCTGAGACTATTGGAACAAGTTAATCCCATTTGGGGCATTCGTTTTGCTGATCGCAAATACCTAGAATGCCTGCGGTGAAACATGCGCACTTGTACGTCACAAACCTCCAATCTGAACTTGCCACGATTGTGGCTGGCTAGAGGTCGTAGGGCTCATGGTATAGTTATCCCTACTTTCTGTATACGCGAATAATTCCTGTGGTTCTACGGCTTATCTTGGCCTTTAGAAGCTGGGCAAGGAATATTTGTAGTTTCTTTTAAGAAAGAAAAGATTATTTCGCTAGTACGCGAGGAGATATATGGGTTACGTAGTGCCGTGTTAGGTTGTAAAAACAATACTAGTCGAATCATATCATTTCCAGTAGAACCGGTTAGCTGATCTGAAGCACATCAAAGCATACTTCGTTGACCTATCCGGCCTTACCAATGCAGCTCTCCAGTGTCCATGGCCTCTTCCCAGTCTTCAATGCCTCAAGCTCATCCTTAAAATCTTGTTTCCAGGCATCTCCCAAACGGCTAGGATTCCAACCAACCAGTCGTTTCAACTCAGTACCTTTCATCGACTTTGTCCCCGCCCATCCACGTTCCGCAATATCAGCAAGACCAGCTGTGATCTCATCCGCTAGCTCTTGTAAAGTAGCATCCCGAGTCTCCTTTGACGGAGGCGTATCTTCACGAGGTAAGATACCTTCATCGAACGCGGCATCAAGACACCTTTGCATGATCTCGGTCTGTAAAGCTCTCCCGACAGCTGGAAAAAGAATACCATTCTTCCCAGTTGGGATATAGCCTACTCCACGGTCTTCTCGCTCCAGAATAGTTCGAGTGAGAAGCACAAAGGCGTCGGCAAGATCCTCAATGTGAACCCAGTCCCAATTCGCAGTCTCGTTCAACTTGAAACCATATCCATGCTGGATAACATAGCGCATTATGATTGGTATAATTATGCCCTGTTGGTTGAAAAGTCCTTTACCAGCCCCAAAGATCACTGGCGTATTAAGGCTGACAGCTTGCACACCAGTCTCTTCAGCTGTAGTCAAGACACGAACCTCGGTGGTTCTCTGAGGATAAGGCTCTCGCGCGTCCTCAGACTTCAAGAACTCGTAAACAGCATTTCCGTCCGTATCATTCCATTCTCTATCCGGATACGCTTTTTGAGTAAGTGGTCGATCAGCTAAATTGCTACACCCTGAAATGTGCAATAGCCAAGGCGGGGGAACACCTGGTTCAACGCGACGAGCGAGGCCCCGCACAAAAGCTTCGGCTCCGTCTGGAATAAAACCCGAGCCAGTGTTGATGATGAGCTCGTAATTGGATGCGATGTCTTTGATGTAGTCGACGTCATGGAGACCAGCCCATTGAATGGGATTCACGCGGTCGCCGTAGGCCGAGCGAAGTTTGGCGGCAGCCTCATCACTTCGGATGAGGACATCGATGGTGAGGCCTTTTAGAACCTCATCTTGGGCTTTTATGAGGTGGTCGAGAATTGTACCACCGACATAGCCGGTTGCACCGGTAAGAAGGATCCTTTTGACAGCAAGGCGAGACATGATGGTAAGGATGATTCAAATGAGGTCACAGCATTCCAGGTAAAATGAAACAAATTTGATGTCAGTTTCAAGTTACTCTTCCAATGGCTGGATATCCAACTCCAATTAGATCCACATGCTGACCGCCATCTGTCCAGTAACCCGGTAGCGCGGGCTGGGTTTCTCTCGCTTGGCTACTGCTTGCAGGGATGGTGACATGAAATGTGATATGTGATGAAAGGAGCGGACCATAAATGCAGACCGAAAGGCCGGTTGCAAAAACCCCGCAAGTGTTACAATTTCACTCACCTTTATCGTAGCCATGGCAGATGAACAGAGTCCGAGCCCGAACCAGGGCCCTGTAGCTGAAACTCAGTCTCCGCCAAGAGAAGACCCTTTGGAAGTTGACGTGTGATCCCATGGACTACTTCTGCTGAGCATCGTGCTAACTAAGTCTAGGAAGAGGAAACTCAAGATAATGATTCCACATACAATTTGTCGTGAGTTATCAACACCAATGGCTCTCGCTCTGACTAACATGATGTCGCGAAGGGAGGGATCAGCCAGCCAGACGTCGTCAATCAACTCGAGCATTCTTAACTACAGATACATGGTAGTGTTCACCTGATGGCCCAACCATCTCATTTACTGATAGATGACCCAGAACGGCCGCCGGTATCATGCCTTTCGTGAAGGTGCTTACTTCGTGGTACGCAGAACTTTAACAACCAAGTATCGTTAAGATTAAAACTGATGAAACTTCCCAGCCCAACGATGAAGAAGAACAAACGCGAATGGACTTGGTACATCACATTTACTCTCTGATGCTAGACGGTGCTTTATTCTTGGCGCCTATTGGTGACCATCCTCAACGTGTTCTAGATCTGGGAACTGGCACTGGTATCTGGGCGATGGACTTCGCAGAGTGAGTCAATTATTACATGGCAGAAAGTCTTTCGGATGTTTTATTCTTGCTAACTTTGCTTTTCAGTGACTTTCCGTCAGCTGATGTCCTCGGGACTGACCTTAGCCCTATCCAACCGCAGTGGTATGGCAATTATCCTCGTGTCTATGGTTAGAGGCTGACTAACTAAACCGTAGGACGCCACCAAATTGTCGATTTGAAGTAGACGATTTCGAGGCTGAATGGCTTTATCACACGCCCTTTGACTTCATCCACGCGCGGGAACTGGAAGGCTGCATTAGCGATGATAACCGGTTCTTCGAGCAAGCCTTACAACACCTAGCTCCTGGCGGCTATATCGAAATGCAGGCAGTCGCGGCACCGTTCTTATCAGATGATGGTACGGACGAGAAGGCCGTGAATGCCCAGCTATGGTTGAAGACGCTATGTGAGGGTTCTGCCAAGTTTGGCAAACCAATTGATTGTGCTCCTTTGTGGAAAGACAAACTGATAGCTGCTGGTTTTGAGAACGTACGGGAAGAGATACGCAAGGTATGCGCGAGACTCAACTATCATTCAACCAATCTCTAACATTCTAACAGATGCCACTCGGGTCGTGGCCCAAAGACCCGAAGCTGAAGGAAATTGGGAAATACCAATCAATTCAAGAGGCCAAAGCCATTGAATCATACACACCGCAGATCTTCTCAGCCGTACTTGGCTGGTCACAGGAGGAAATACAAGTTTTTATGGCCAAGGTTAAGAATGAGATCAAGGATCCTTCCATTCATCTTTATCTCCCTGTTCATTTCCTTTGGGGAAGAAAATCTGCGTCTTGATACCTACGTTTGCGGAATCAAGCTGGATTGGAGGTTGAGGCCTAATATCTACCATCTATGTCAACATTTATATATTGATAGTCATGATATCTATTGCCTGCACTGGTACTGCACGGGATTAGACTGACACTACTCGAAAAAGTTAGACCCGTTTAGGGGATTTGGTTTGTTGCATGAATGCAGAATCGGCGAACGGAGAATCTATAATCCCTCGACCAATTCAATGGTCACCGCTAGGTTTATAGATAGCGAAGCTAATTCATTCACCACTCGATAACGATGAATTGTTCTAGGAATCAGCGCCAATGAGAAGAGCTAGCTACGCGCTCAACTTGACACACAAAATGCCGATCCTAAATTTGGGCCAGTGTAAACTCCTCGTTCAGAGGCTAGACCAGACTCCCGCAGAAAGTGGCTGTTACAGACCCTGGGAATTGAGCGAGAGCTGAAAACATCCCTGCTTTACACTAACCCATCTGGAAGAAACCACTACTGCGCCTCGATAGGCAATCACAACGGCTTTCAGTTCGCCCATGAGGTTGCCTGAGAGCTGTCAAGGCAGACGGAAGATGGTCTGATTGGGATGAGCAGGCGCCGGGCTTTGAACCATCTAACTAAATCTTAGTTCCCGCCCTCCACAGCCTTGACTTTCTTCCACGATTTTATCTTGAGTGTAACTCGGAGAACGCTTGGAATCACAATGAGCGCCATTTTTGGGACTCAAGCTCGCGACGAAGCGCAACAGCTTATAGAGAAGATCGCTGTCGGCCATGGCTACATCGAGGCGGCAAAGCTCGATGCGATGCCAGCCGATATACGACGTGTGGTAGAGGAAGCTCTGAAAAGCAATTCTAGGTCTCATGCCGCAGCTACAGAGTAAGCGATCACCTTGAGATCCTCTCCGCATCTAATATCTCGCTAGGCTTGTAGAGAAGTTAGCTGCGGGGAACATCAACGTCGCGTTCGAGCTCCTCCAGAATGCGGACGACAACCAATACACCCGCGCGAAAGCCGCATGCGCGAATCCAGGTGTTCAGTTCATCGTGACTCCAGACATGGTGATAATCGGCACTAACGAGGACGGCTTCACAGAGAGCAACGTCAAAGCTCTCTGCGACTTTGGAAAGTCAACCAAGGACGGCACGTCAGGCTACATCGGGCAGCCAGACGTAGGTTTCAAGTCTATGTTTACTATCGCTTCCAAGGTCCAAATCGAATCTGGTCCTTACTCATTCTACCTCCAGCACGAGGACGGAGATCCTGGCATTGGAATGGTAAGACCGCACTGGACAGACTCGCCCGTTCTCCCCAACTATGTAAGGGACCATGAAGCTTATGGTGGCCTCTTCGGAAACCGGACAAGGATCATCCTGTTTCTGAAGGAGCAGAACAGGGAGAACCTACGGAGTAGCTTGATCAACCAGCTCTGGGATACGCCCGACAGTGTGCTGCTTTTCATGAAGAATTTACGGTCATTGAAGATTACAGTACTGGGTGAGGATAAAAAAGTTCAGCGCTCGAAAGATGTACTCCTCGACAGAGATTTATTCGGTTCTGGAACTCAAATCACAACGACCAAGAAGCTCGGTCCGAGCCAGCTCAAGACATGGAATCGTTATCTCGTTTGCAAATCAACGGCAACAAATTTACCGGCCAATCCGAACCGAAGAATTGCTCCAGATGCTTCAGCCAATACTTCCAGCGCAGAAGTTGTACTAGCATTTCCTGTTGACGTGAAAGGCGAGCCAATTATTGAGATTCAGAAAGCATTTGCCTTTATGCCAGTCTCTGAAAGTGGATTGAGTGTAAGCACATCCGCCCATATCACTTGGATCCCACAACTAAGTAATGATCTAGTTTCTGGTTCACTCAGACTTCGTTACCGATGCTACGACACAAAAGCTTGCTACCTTCTCAGACAGAAACGTTAAAATCAAGGCGGCGGTTGAGGAAGCGGTCGTAACGGCAGTCCAAGACCTCTGCAAGAAACCTGGTACAGAATACAAATGGATGCGTTTCCTCCCCCAGATTAATCGGAATAGCATAGATCCATTCTGGCTTCTATTCGATAACAACCTGAGATCAAAAATCGCCAACATACCACTTTTACGTTCAAGAGGCCGGATGTTTGGCGGTCTCTGCAACATAGCCGATCTCAAGCGCCTTTCTGCGGATGAGTTAGACCAACATGGCGCACCGCTTTTGCCTGATCTAGAACAAGAGTTGTACCTGTCTTCGGGATACGAACCTCAGGACCTCGATATTCTCAGTCAGTATGGATTAACCTACATGCGGAACGGGGAAATCTCGAGAAGGTTAGCAGCTTTCATCCAGACTGATGATTGGAGGACTAGAACTTTTGAGGATCGAGATGAAGACTGGCATGCTAGACTAGCGCGTCTCGTCCTCAAGACTTGGAACGACACACAATCTGATTGGAAGACTGCCATTCGCTTGATGGAACTTATTCCCCTTGCGTCGGGAGATTTCAAGAGGGTTACTAGGGACGGAAAGAACGAAGAATTCTATGACAACATGATCGAAGACATCCCCATCCCTGGAGATCTGGATTTCCCGATGCTTCTACCAGCTGCCACAGCGAATCCGGATTGTCGGAAGCTTTATGAGGTCTTCGGCCCAAAGAAGCTTACCTTCCAGCAAGTCCGAGACAACATCATAAATATGTATAAAGATCCCGCACAAGTGGCCAAGCTCGACCTGGCCAAGTCAAGGAAACATCTTGTGTTTCTTTATCGGATTGAGCCAAAGGACTTCATTCGTAAAGAGGAGCAAGAATTCGTGGTTGTTTTTGACCAGAAGCTACGCATCAAGCATCCAAGGCTTGAGTATGTTTACCTCCCAGGTGAGGGACCAGTAGCCCCAGGGAAGATTCTCAATCCACCATTCCCAGAGGGGCACGAACCACCAGAGGTATCCCTCCTGCATCCATTCTATCTTGAAGACCCGCCAAACCCCTCGACTGGCAATGAGAAATCATGGGCCAAATGGCTGTTTGAAATCATCTACTGCGAGGAAAAGATTCAACTGTTCTCCGTACGCAATCCGCCTCCAGAAGCCGACAAGACTTACTCACCGGAGTACAAATTCCTCGTCAAAGCCTATCCCGGTGTCACGCTACATAGACTCATGGCCAATTTTCAAAAGCCAGATGTTAAGAAGCAGTGGGTTGACGATAAGAAGGGGACTGCTCTTATGAAAAGAATGGAGTTTCTCTGCACAGATGGTGTAAGACATCCTTTAGAGGAGACTCTGCTTCCGCTACCAAAACTGTTGCAGAATTGTGAGAAGAGCTTTGCGTCTGTGAATAACATGCCGTTTCTCAAGCTTGATGAACCGATGAAAGACGAGGACGTTCCTGCATGGCTCGAATTAGCGGAGCATTGTGGTATTGGGACTGAAGACGACACCAAGTTCACTTTGGCGATGTTGGGCTCCATTTCTAAAGCCACCACGGAAATGACGAGTGATATTTCTCAAGCTGTTACTAACTTGTACCTCAAACTTCACTCTCAGGTTCCGGACGGCTCTTTGAGTAATACTTTCGCGGTTCAAACACAGATCAGGTAAGGTATTGTTCCAGCCTTGTTAACTCACCATGCTAACCAAAGCAGAAACTTCTTCAGCAACAACAAGAGCATTCTCTGTACACCACTCAGTCCAGCAGATGAGAAGGGATCCATCCGCGGGCAACACTGGGCAAACAAGTCCGCATGTTTGTGGAACGCGCCTGAGGGCATTAATGTCTACCATCCTCTGCGGTCTTTGTGGTTGCCAGTGATGGCCAGGATGGAGCCTGCGGACCGTAAAAAACTGGAAGATTTCTTTAGACAGACTCTTGCCATTCGCGACATGACCGAACACGACGTACTCAGTGAGCTGCGTCATTTATCTCGCTCGTTGGATCAGACGAAAGACTACTCAGTAGTGACAATGGAGCTTTACAAGATCCTTCAGGCACAGACGGAGAACCTCAACGAGATCAATACGCTCATCATCAAGTAAGAACAAGAATTCCCAACCCGTTTTTATCCTTCAGCACTGTTACTGACGAACTCATAGGCAAGCATTTAGAGATTCCCCCCTCATTTATCGACCTTGGGAAGAGGCCAAAAAGTGGTACAAAGCTCCAGAATGTGTGTTTTATAATGATTGCCCCAGTGGGGACGAGATCGCTCTGGAACATCATTATCCAGATATGTCATCCCTTTTCGTGTCCTTCCTCGAGGTTCCCAAATTAAGCCCTGCCCTCGTCTATCAGAATCTCCAGAATGTCGGAAACACTACTCAGCCTATTCCTGACCTCAAGAAACTTCTTTGGTCGCTCCTTGATACCCTAGCTGCCGACAAAGGATCATCGCGCGTCTATGCGGATAAGATAAGAGATTGTCGAGTGTTTCCGGTCAAGCTGCCATCTGGAGTGGTTCAGCCTATGAGTGCACTGGGAGATTTCTGTATAAACGATAGACCTCTATACGCAGCCGCCCTGAAGGAAAAAGCCAACTTTCTCGACTTTTCTGTTGAGGAGCTCCATCGTCTCAGGCCAGTCATTGAATGGATGAGTTTGACCAAGCGATACCTCTCAAACGTCGTAACAGAAAAGACATCGGTGGATGAATCTCAAGGCATTGAGGACACGGTTCTCGCCCATGATATTGCTAGCAAATCTGCCGCACTTGTTATGTTTGTCAAACAACTTTTTAATCAACCTGTTTACAAGCTAACATGACTAACAAGGATCTCTGCTCACTTCAGCGATGGTAAGCCCACAGTGAGAAACTACAATCTTCAAGATACGATACGTAAAGTAGAGGTCTTCCGTCATCCAGACATAAAGACCAGCATTACTTGGTATCACGGCTTTAAGGCTATTACAGTACCGCTTGCGAAAAGTGGAATGCATTTTAAGTCGGTCTTACTTGCTAAATGGCAGTTGTACATTCCGGAAGACGATGACGATCGCGATCTTTGCATGGCGGCTGAGTTTCCGCGGACAATGGCTGCTCAACTTCTCGATTGCCCAATAGACACTGTCAACTCTCAAGCGGTGATAATCACTGCCAGTGTCCTTCGAGCTAAGCCTTCTAATGTTGGGCGTATTCTCCAAAGTTATGGGATATGCGAGGCGGGTGTATTGCCAGATTATACGCCGGAGCCACCACGTACACCAGAGAGGCGAAGAGACAACGCTGCTCCCTCCCCTTCTCCATCACCGCATTCAGTTATCAAATCTCCTGTCCCTACTGTAAGCGCTGCTCAGGTAATCCGTGGCGCCACTACTCCATATCAGGCCTTGCTTATTCAGGCTGTCAATGTTGCGCGCATCTCGATGTTTCCGCACAAGAACTCAGTCTTTGACATGGCTGCAATTTCACAGAGTCTTGCAGAGAGTACACCTCGTTCTGGACTGTTTAGATTCTATGTCGGAGATCAGACAGAGTGGCAGCGAATGGTTGGTGCCGCTGGCGAGTTATATGTAAGTTTGCTTATATCATACAATGGTCCTTCGCCTCTAAAACAATAATTTCAGGTCTTTGAGCTGCTTTCAACGATACCCCACGCCCTACCCGGGTGGTCCCGAGATAACTGGCAAAGTACTGTCAGGCATCATGCTAGCATACACCCTGACTACAGCTCTCTTGGGAATTGGTATGGATCAGAGCAAGGGGATCTCTTCTTTGATGACGTGAAAGGAACTTTTACCAGTTATTTGATCCACAAAGGGTATCTCGAGGCCAGTTGGAGAGAGGAGCGACCAGAATACTATATCGAAGTCAAGGCCACGACATCGGCTCGTCTCGACACGCCATTTTACATGAGCAAGCACCAGTACGCACGGGTAATGTCTCCAGTCTCTTGTATTCAGATATGCCCACTAACAACCTTGTAGATGCAGTCCTTTGGCGAAAGCGTGAATACTGATACACAACGACGGCAAGTCTATATTCTTTTCCGGGTTCATGGCTTAGAATCGGGCCAAGTTGGCTTGAGGGTTTTCATAGATCTAGAAGCTTTGCGCAAGAGTGGAGATTTGGTGTTTGAGGCTCAAAGTTGGACAGTAACACCAAGAGCGGGATAGGGACATACCTAGGAGGCGCCTGTCAATAAAGTTCTTCCCAGCATATCTTGTAGCTACGCATCAGTCTTCCTTTCCCTCCTTGTGCCAGTCCATATTTTTGACTGGTCGATATCTAAATCCAGATTCTGCATCGCCCCTTTCTGGTGTATTCTTCAACCAAAGAACCCAACAGATCATCAGGACGGCGGTGAGAGGTATGATTATCGCAAAGTATATCCTGACTTGTTGGTTCTTTGAGGTGAACTCGAACATATTCGCAGAGAAGATGGTGGCGATGAAAGCTCCAGGTAGGAATAGAATCGTTAAGATGGAGAGTGTCTTCATCGCTTTTGAGTCTCGGAGTGATTTTCCAGCCAGCCTAGCTTGCAGGTAGCTATCGTGCTACGTGATCAGATTGTATAGCTACCACTACACATCAGCCGCTGGAATCAAGAGTATTGACGGCGAAACTTACAACATTTCGTTGAATCTCAATCTTTCCGGGTAGACTCTCAATATCCGAGTCCCGACTCTGGGACATTCTGGAGTATATCTCCACCACGACCTTCAGCTTACTGTCACTCTTTAAATCTTCCTGCAGTCGGGCACCAAGCTCCTCTTCAAACTTTCGTCGGCGACCAAGTTCAGCAAGCTTCATGCTACACTTGTGCAATGTCATGCTCAAATCCCGGTATAGCTTACTCGCGTCGTCCAGCTTGCTCTCTTCTTCGAATTGCCGCAAGAGCTTCACATCTACCATTCCAACGTCAGTCTGAATAGAATTAAAAGCCGACAAAGTAGCTTCGTAATGTGACCTGAATAGCTGTACTGGCAACAGAGTTCGATTCTTGCTGACGGAGTGACCTCGTTTGGTTCCTGTAGGGGCGGACGCTGTGAGCCAATACTTTGCCATGAGTATGCAGCTACGGACAGGGGTCTTTTCAGCTCTGCAGGCTCCAGAATCCGCTGCTGACTTCGAAACTGCGCAAAAAGCAACCATGAGTTTCCAGAACGAGTTCGATTAAAGTCTAGCTAATCGCAGTTTGTCCAAGAAAACCCCAACATACATCTAAGAATTGGTAGGCATGCTCGTCAACTTCTCTCCCGTGCTCGCCTCATCCGCCCTCCAAAGCGAAGTAACAGTCTTCCACTGCGTATAAAACCTCAACCCATCCTTTCCATAAAAGTTGGCAAGACCAGTTCCAGCGACACTGCGCTTATTTCCTGTGAATGAAAACATCGGCAGAGGAACGGGAATCGGCACGTTGATGCCAACTTGGCCAGCGTCGATTTCTTGTTGGAAGAGTGAAGCCTTGGCTCCTGAGTTTGTGAAGATGACGGCTCCGTTGCCCCAGGCGTTGGAGTTGATGAGGTCGATGCCGTCTTTGAGGGTTTCTTCTTCCATGCAGAGGAGGACGGGACCGAAGATTTCTTCCTTGTAGCATTCCATGTCGGGGCGGACGCCGGAGATGACTGTAGGACCAACCTGGACTATGTTAGCAACTCAATCGTCTATGGTTCACATACGACTTACCCAGTTGCCGTCAGGGAAACCCTCAGGCTTATATCCTCGACCGTCAAGTAAAATCTTGGCACCCTCCTTCTCGGCGCTTGTGATGAGAGCATTACAGCGATCACGACTCTGGGGAGTGATCAAAGGTCCAAAATCCGACTTCGAGTCAAAGCCGCTGCCAGCGATATGGTTCTTCGCCTTACCCACAAGATCGGGCAACCATTGCTTCGCATCTCCAAGAGTGACCAAAACACTCAACGCCATGCATCGCTGTCCAGCAGCACCAAAAGCAGCTCCGGCAATTGAATCAAGAGCGTGATCCTTGTTGGCGTCTGGGCTCAGAAGAGCATGGTTCTTTGCTCCAAGGTTTGCTTGCACACGCTTTCCGTTCGCTGAGCCTCGTTGGTAGATATACTCTCCAGCCTTGTTAGATCCCACGAAAGAAATAGCTTGAATCTCAGGCTCGTCTAAGAGGAAGTTGACTGTATCCTTTGATCCATGGACAACGTTGACGACGCCTGGAGGGAATCCAGCCTCTCTACAGAGCTCGGCAATCATCATAGCAGCACCCGGATCACGTTCCGATGGCTTGACGATTATGCAGTTTCCGGTGACAGTCGCTACTGGAAGGGACCACAAGGGAATCATAGCTGGAAAGTTGAAAGGACAGATGGCTGCGACAACGCCCAAGGGGTTCCGGTAGGAGCGTGTTTCCATATCCTTCGCCACCTCAAGGACTTCACCACCAAGCTGAGTCGTGATTCCGCATGCAGTCTCACAAACTTGCAGTCCCCGAAGAACATCGCCCTTGGCATCAGCAAAAGTCTTTCCCTGCTCCGTAACAATGCTAGTCGCAAGATTATCCATATGCTCCCGGATCAAATGCGTCAGCTTAAACATTATTTGCTGCCGCTTAATAATGCTCGTCTTCTTCCACCCCGGAAACGCAGCCTTAGCTGACTTGACTGCTTCTTGAAGTTCATCGTTGGTACTCTCAGGAACACGCGTGATGACATTGTTGGTCGCAGGGTCATGAACTTCGATCCATGACGACGTCTTTGAAGAGACGAGTTTGTTGTCGATGAAGTTCTGTGTGTCCTTTGGCTTGTCCAACTTTTCGTGGTTGCCGGGATAAATAACAGACTGGTAGATTGAAGTTGAAGGCATTTTTGAGATGTATGTTGTTGGTAGATGGAAGAAATGAAGAAGGGATAGAATGATATGGTGAGGCGGAGACTTTCCCGATATAGGAGCAAACAGCGGTCGCCTCCGTTCGGGACAGACCGACAATTACCCCGCACTCTACCACGGAGAGTGTCTTGTGACGGCTTATCAGTGTTGGCGGGGCTGATAACCGTTATCGTTGAGACCTATCGGAGTAGGTTATCAGAGACATCGATGATCGTGTCACCGCTAATAATCGTGGCTCCAAGATGGGCTTTATCTAATCTCTGTTTATTCTGGAGACTCAATATCATGTCGCCGAGTTGAGGCTCCGATTGAGTTGAGATCGCTGTCTTTACTGCTGATTCCTTTGGCCCGGCATTGCCCCCCGCTAGACTCCACCTACTCCAACTAAGCTTCCCACTAACCTTTTGCCTTAGTCAGGGGACTCAGGACACCTTATGATAGCCGGGAGAGTGTCTCGGAAGCCTTGGACTTATGGTCATGGTGTTGTTCCTTGGATGGATGTCGCTGTAAAGCGTATATAAACTTTCAGTCACTGGGCTTCGCTGTAAATTTTCTAATCATATAAATAGACATGCATGGTACCTGATTGCTCAGTATTTAAATATCTTGACTATGCCCGCAGCCGGCATATAGGGTTAGCACCATTCACCCCCAAAATGTTCCGTGTTCTCGAAATATGCCAATCTGGACTTCGGGGGATCGACCACCGAGATTCAAGAAATGGCTTCCTATTTTAAGTCCTGCGATACCCCAGATTTAATCTGAACCCTCCAGATCTCTAGGCACTCTCGTTTGTCTCGTTATTGTCAATTGTGCCCTCAAGATGAAGCTTTTTGCATTCATCTCCCTCGCCAACTGGCTGCATGCAGCAGCAGCGGCACCTTCAGCGGACAAACATTCTCAAAAGAAGTTTGAATTTGCCAAGATTAACAAAATCGTGTCTTTGTGAGTCATGCACAGTCCTCTATCCATAGCTGTTGTAGGTCTGACTATACAATAGCGGTGATTCATGGACAGACACTCGGTTCAATACCTCTGGAGCTCAGCCTTCCATCTCCAACCCATTCGGAAATACCGGCAAGACAAGCTCCAATGGCAAGATGTGGCCGATGTATTTGACAACGCAATACAGCCAGTCGTCCGTGCTGCTATATAATATGGCTGTCGGCGGAGCTGTCACTGACGTCAACATTGTCAAGACTGGGCCAAACGACGTGGTCACCCAGGTGGATAGATTCGATGCCTACTTGCAACAATTGGGGCCAAAATTCTTTTCGCCAAAGCATACACTGTATACAGTGTTCATCGGTATCAACGATATCTACCGCACCATCAATGACGCTGACCAGAATGAGACGGTCATCAAGATTATGGAGCGTCTAGACGACCTCACAACTGACCTACACGGCCATGGCGCTCGCCAGTTTCTGTTCATATCGACGCCACCGCAGTCTCTTTTCCCGAATAACGTCCCAAAGCCAATTGCACCAACTCTCAAGGCAGCATCTGAAAATTGGAACAAGCAGCTCCAACAACTCTTGAAACAGCTTCATCGCAAGTTGTCTCACAGCACATTTTTCTTGTTCGATATTGTACCGTTGATCACGGCTGTTACCGAAGATCCTTCTCAATTCCCCGAGACCGCCGTGTATAAGAGCACTGGATTTTGCGCAGACTACAAGAGGTAAGACGACCTACATGACCCTGTGACATCATGCAGACTGACATATGATAGTGGCACGATTACACCAGACTTCAAGTCGGATAACTGTGAATACAATGCGTCGGAGTATATGTATATCGACGGCGCTCATCCAACACAAGCCTTCCACCAAATCTTGGCCAAGAAGATCGCTGAACAGTTGGCTGCTGGTCGAACCATTAGCCGGCTTTAATTGTACTCAGAGCAGTTAATTGAATGGAGATTGTTCCCACGACATGTAGCATATGAGTTATTGACAAAGCATATACAATGAATATACTCTTTCCGCGTATTAGGCTAAAAGTAGACCAGCTTCCCCGCGTGTAACCTTGTCTGTTGGGGGCATCACAGAAGCATTCTGGAAGTCTCGGCATAGAATGGACCGAGCGTACTCCGGAAATTGAAGCGTTTTACAGATTGGCACGCGAAGCCCAGAAAGAATTCGTCAGGGTAGTCTGGTGCTGCATTGTAGTGATGATTTCTGATTGACTCTGCACCTGTGACTATATTCATTGCAAGTTTGGTCTGTGCCCACAGAACAACTGTCGTCAACCTGTTACCTAGCCTTATTCGACAGTGGATCACCAATTCATTCTATTGTCTAAACCTAGATTACTAAGAGAAGTTTATTCTATGATCCAGATAGCTCAAGTTATCAAGACTGTATTAGTGTTCTAGCCTTGGTCTTCTTGAATGAATAGGTTAATCATATATTAAACTTCAATTGGTTGACATTGTTCCGGTCAGCATGAACTCACGCATTGACCTCGCCTTGAGTGAAAATCGTGTAAAAATACGAGGCCATTGCATAGAAAAGTGAACTGATCTTTCCATATACGGACACTATAGGTTAACTAGTCTGTTATCATCAACGCTATGCTTTTTACGATCACGAGAACCATCTAAAATTAGTTCCGGCTCAAATACGAGGTTTTGAAACCAGGAACTGGGCCCGACCCGTTCTAACCGATTTCACCCAAGTACAAAATGTTTCCCCTTTCTGCCGTGATTTCTGACCTGCCAAGACCTGCCAAGACCTACAGATCTTGGCGACGAAGTGTTGCTGCAAGATCATAACGCAATGCATTGTTACGCAACAGTTGTCGCGCTTCTGAGCGCTCAGATCGTTAGTGCACTTCCTCAATCGCAATGGAAAGCCGTTTCTGGAGATGAAGTCGTTCGCGCTGCTGTCGCGTTCCATCAGCCTAAGCTTGCGGAAGCTGAAGCTTTGTTGATGGATATTTCGGATCCTACGTCTGAGAAGTTCGGACACTATCTTGAACTCAGAGAAGTCGTACGTTCTCCAATTTTCTCAGAGTCGCTCTCGTTCTCACAATATCCTAGCAAGACTTCTTTAAACCCAGTGACAGTTCACAGAAAAAAGTCCTGCAATGGCTCGAAGATGCAGGTATCGATCTATCCTCTGTGGATCTTAAGAAAGCGGCTGCTGTTCTGGAGTTCTCTGCTCCAGTCAAACAGCTGGGGAAGATGCTCGGTGCTGGCGTTCATGTTATGCACAACGATGCGACTGGTGAACTTCGCCTCGAACCTACCGATCACGCAGTTCCATCTGCAATTGTGGACGATGTTGAGTTCATTGATTTGGCTCCATCCCAAAAAGCTGGCAAGACCAAGCGCAGCCGTGCAGTCAAACCTGTTCTGGATACCCTGCCACCACCATACAAGCTTCCAGTAGCGGATGATCTGCGCAACTGTAGCGAAAGCTGGACTCCAGCTTGTATCCGAAGTAAGTCAGCATCGCATGTTTACCACTCACTACTAACTGATATCAGAGTTGTACGGCGTTCCTCTTGGAACCAAAGCAGCAAAGAATAACTCCATGGGTCTTTTTGGATACGGCGACCCTTATCAGCCAGCTGATCTGAACCAATTCTGGGCCAAACACGCACCCTTCATTCCCAAGGGCACAAAACCTATAGTCAAGAGCATCAACGGCGCCGTGGCAGAAGGTGAACCCATCGAGGGCGAAGAGCTACTTGACATCCAAATGTCGTACCCCATCGTTTACCCCCAGACCGTTACCATGTTCCAGACTCCGTATAATAACAAAGGAGGCCTTGCGAACGACTTTCTCAACGCTGTTGACGCAAGCTACTGCAAGTATGACGGCGGTGATGATCCTGATCTTGATCCCACGTTCCCTGTGTTTGAAGGTTGGCAGGGCCCTGCTATGTGCGGCAAGTATCAGGTTACGAACGTCGTTTCAATCTCTTTTGCTATTGATGAGCAGACTTTGCCCCGTCGTTACATCCAACGCCAGTGTCACGAGTGGATGAAGTTGGCTCTTAGTGGTGTCAGTGTTCTTGTCGCTGCTGGAGATCGTGGTGTCCAAGGTGCTACACAGTGTACTGTGAATCCTTATGATAAAAATAAGGAAGCTTTCAACGCTCTTTTCCCTGGATCTTGTCCCTACGTTACAGCAGTTGGAGCGACACAAGTCGACTTTACTGGTAGCAGAACCAATGAGGTTGCTGTCTTCGATCCTAAGCATAACTTTTACTCTGGAGGTAAGTATTCTTACAAATGCAAAGAGCTTTACTAACGTATCCTAGGCGGTTTCAGCAACATGAATGCTCAGCCAGCTTACCAGCGCAAGGCTGTCGCTAGCTATCTCGCGGCCAACAACCCTCACTACCCCAAGGGAACATACAACATTTCCGGACGCGCTTTTCCTGATGTCGCACTCTTGGGAGCAAATGTCACTATCCTCCAAGATGGAAAGACTACAATCAGTGGAGGAACAAGCGCTGCTACACCAATGTTTGCTGCGATGATCAACAGGATCAATGATGAGCGATTGCTAGCCGGTAAGAAGCCAATTGGCTTCTTGAACCAGATTCTGTATCAGCACCCTGAAGTTTTCACTGATGTAAGTGCATTATTCACTAAACGTTGAGCATTTTGCTGACCTTGACAGATTACCCAAGGCTCTAATCCTGGTTGCGGCATGGCAGGGTTCAAGGCGGCCAAGGGATGGGATCCGGTCTCGGGAATGGGCTCACCCAAGTTTCCCAAGCTCCGGGACTTGCTAGTCGGCCTTCCTTGATGAAAGACCTTTGTATAGATTCCAATAGATATAGACATTATGATTTGACCTTGGTTTTAATTTCTGAACAATTCATCACAATTCACTTTGCTGCCTAAATGCGATGCAGGATGATATCAGCATGTCACGTGCAACTGTCTTATGTTAAACCGTGATGAACCGTGAACTTTTCATCCTTCTCAACCTATTCAACCTCAACTCTACAAACGAAATGGACGCTGCTCTCCTTCCAATCAATGACCAACTCGCTCGCTTTCGCCAAGCAATAATATGCAACAAAACACTCATGACCGTTCTATCGCGCGCCGCTGAAATGAAACTCCCCAATTGGTACCTCGCCGCTGGTGCACTCACGCAAACCGTCTGGAATGTTGTCACAGACCGCGACCCAGAACTTGGCATTGACGACTATGATTTGATCTATTTCGACGACTCAGATCTCTCATGGGAGGCTGAGGATGCTGTTATTCAGGCTGGAAAGAAGATCTTTGCTGATATCCCTACTGAAGTTGAGATCCGCAATCAAGCACGCGTGCATCTCTGGTACGAGAAGAAGTTTGGCAAGCCGTGCCCGCAACATCGATCTAGTGAGGCATCTATGACTACTTGGGGAACCAACACTGCGCTTATCGGTGTTCGATTGAGAGAGGATGGAGAATGGGATATCTTTGCGCCATGGGGATTCTCGGATATGTTTACACTGACGGTGCGCCCGAATCAGTTGATCATGACAGAAGAGACATATCACAAGAAAGTACAGCGCTGGATTAAGCTATGGCCCGAGTTGACAATCATGCCTTGGAAATAATGTATGTTATAAATCTCAGTCTAGACAAACTTTTGCTATATAGCTATTAGACAATGATAGAATCGGAGCAGACCTCATTAGACTCCATGCGCACCAAGTCTTCTTAAATCTAAATCTCCTTCTTAGGTCCCACGTAAATCTTGTTAGCACGGAGGAAATAGTAAATGGTAGCCAAAATACCAATTCCGCCAGTCATCAGAGAAGCATAGTTCATGCTCTTAGCATCGACAGGAGTTGAAGGAGGCCACAAGCTAAAGAACCAGACAATGGTGATAAAAATGCAAGCAAACGCGTTGTTGATGATGCCAAACATTCCCTTGAGGTGCCAAGGACCCCATTCGAGAATTTGTCCGTCGCCGTGAATGTTTCGGATCTGGTAGTTCTTGTCGCAGCGACGGTAGAGAAGAAGGATTGCGGGCATGAAGTACGATGCGTATAGGCCGGAGATGGCTACTGAGATGATGGCGTTGTAAACGATTGAAGATCCGAGGTTGATAAGACCGATGATGCAAGAGATGACACAGGTGGTGGTGATGGACCAGACAGGCATGTTGGTGCGGCTCTCGACCTGTGATTTGTTAGTTGGTTCTTATAGATGAGGCAATTGAGCGTACCCTTGAGAGGAAAGGTGAGAAAGGAAGAGCATTATCACGAGCAAACGCCCACAGCATACGCGATGTCGAAGCAATGACACCAACGGTAGCGGAGAGGGTCATGACGATAATGAGTGAGACCATTCCGGCGGTTCCGGCCTTTGAGCCAGTGGCTTGATAGAAAATCTCCATGAAGGGGTAGCCAGTTGGTGTCTCGATGGCTGCGTCGATGTCGGTAGCGGAATAAAGCATGGCGATGACCATACCAAAGCCGAGAAGGCCGTTGATGGTGATACTGCCCATGATGGAACGGGGGACGATCAGAGAGGGGTTTCTAACTTCTTCACACATCTGCGACATGGTTAGTAACATCGACATCAATTGAGAGTAGTGGTCCTTACGTGAAAGGAGCAGTCGACACCTGATGCGCATTAGTTGAGTGGACAACTGACGTTGAGGTCAAAACTTACCAGTGAAAGAGAAGACACAACCCAACAGTCCAACAAACCATGAAAGACCTTGAGTAGGCCAATTGCCCGAGTTGCGCCACTCAGTAAACACTTCAGTGCCATTATCATTGTCGCGAAAGACAAGAAGGGTGATGAGAATAGCAAAGAAGCCAATAAGATGCAGAATCAAGATCATACCCTCCAAAATCGGAAGCAAAGCGCTAACGACAGTGTTAATAATGATAGCGACCAGGACACAAGCCCAGATCATCAGACTACCATGCCATGTCTTCGCATCATAAGACGGCGTCGTAAAGATAACAAGACCCTGAATCATAGTAGCAGTAAGGAAACTCGCAGCAGCAGACGTTCCCTGCCACCCAGCCAAGTTCATCCACCCGGTGATGTAGCTAAGATATTTCGAGTATCGCGGAGGCGCAAGCATGGCGACCCAGTGGTACTGGCCAGCAGCCATCGGGGCGATCGATACGAGTTCGCAGAGACACGCGAAGGAGCTGAGGACGCCTATCCAGACGAAGATGTAGCCGTAGATGAGACCCGCGCTGCCTCCGTTGCTAAGGCCGGGCGCGAAGTTCATGAGGGTTCCCTCCCATGTGACGAGGACGGCGCAGCTAAAGCCTAGAATTGTCCAGCCTCCAAAGTTTCTCTACACTTGTGTCAATTGCGTTTCAAGAGGGTGAATTGGTGTTGCATACCTTGAGGACTGATTTCTTTCCAAGCTTTGCCAATTGCGCACTGTCCATGTGATCCTGATCACTAGACACCGAAGCATCTTCGACCGTTGATCGGGGATGTTTCGCAGCAGGCATATCGTTGAGTTCGAACTGAGTAGCCATATTGATCGTCGTCAAAATGGGTCAGAATTGATAAGAAAAAAGAAAGTATGCAGTCTGCGCTGCAAATAAATGAATGACCCTCAAGATGGGGAGGGGAAGTTGGGGGAAAGGTTAAAAAAGAAACTCCGTCTGCAGCAAAAAAGTTAAATACAGCCCATCCCATGCCTGTCAGATATGACAAACAGTTCGGCGAACCATCCCTGGCGGTATATCGGTCGTGGTAACGGTACTGGTGGAACGCCAGTAGAACCACCTGTTGGCGCTACAGCCGAGTAGGGGAGGTATTCCCAACTTTGCATGAGACATGCATATCGCGTAGGATGAAACTACTGTACGAACGCACGGGAGAGGAGAGTGGACTGAGGTCTTTGACCCTTGTTATCTTCAGGGACTTGCATTGCGCCACACTATTTAAACCATCCCACTTTATTTACAAGGGTTCGGCCCGCGGCCAACGGCAGCATTGCATTATGAATTGCTAAAGAGAAATATACCGGTGCCTACCGCAATTAAGATCCGAGTGGCCAGTCAATGAGCAATCCCAGCAACAGGATCAACAAGGGCCTCTTGGCTATTCTGCCGCGCCGCATCCCACGAACCTCCTCCCTTGCCATGATCAGTAACGATGTGCGCAAACTTTTTCACATCCCCCTGCCTGCTCGTCAGCTCGAAAGCCTGCGCCGCCGACGTCAGCGTGTGGTTAGACCTAGACTTGTTCCCCGTCCCTCTCGTCGTCCCGCCGCTTTTGCTATTGTTGCTTTTGCTCAGTGCGCCGAAGATGTCGCCTGCGCCCATCTGCCCTGATTCGAGGCTCTTGAGGAAGCGCCACCAGAAGGGGATGCAGGTTGTGGTTATACCCATGCATTGGGTTACTTGTACGATGATGGTGGGCTTCCACATTGTGAAGATGGGCGTGGATGATTCGAGGGCTTCTTTGAAGAAGTAGATGTGAGACACTGCGGGAGGGATTACCCTGAGATTTTTGTTAGTCTGTGTGTTTGCGTGGCGTAGATGACTTACAGAATGCGCGAGCCGAAAACGCCAACCACCATGACTTTTGTGCCAATTGGCATCTGCAAGTGCACGAGGATCTCGATGGTGACACCTGTGATGAGAAGATCGGTAATGATGTTGAGAGCGTCGACGTATGCCCAGAATGCCACCAAATCGACGCATGAGCCGTTGATGTAGTCCCAAGATGACGGTAATGAGCATGCGAATGCTCGTACGAATATCGCAGAGACGGCCCAACCTACAATGATGATTTGGATCGGCAATATTCGCTTGTGAGATAATGGTGACATATTCCCAACTGTCGTCGTGGCTGAGATCTTCGAAAATGCTAGTGCCAGATAGAACAGAATGTCGGATATGAGTTGGTCCTACTCCTGTCAGAACAGTTGCAAACATTTGCTGTCGAGCTCACCTTCAGAATCAACGCTGTTTGTCGAGACGACACATCAAGCTTCCCCATCCCATTCACGCCCTGTGAATAAACAACCCCCGATTGAGCAATGACGAAGATCTAAAAAATTAGTAAACATCATCTGCGATCAAAGCTTAATTCTTACCATCGACACAAAGATTAGAATATCATCCGACTTGAACAAACTCGACCATCGCAATCTTCTCATCGTAGCGATCCGCGTAAGAACACGAATAAACACCGAAAACATGGTAACAATCATGAGAATCATCGACAGCGCCCGAATGACCGGCGCCTTGTTAAACGGCGTCTCATGCTCACGAGGCAAAAGCATCTCGACGATTTGTGAAGAATTGATGAATTACAGATCAAACACATGAAAGCAGAGAATGGGGTGGATTAGGGTGATAAAGCTTCTCGCTGATATTCAACTAAGGCAATGATGCGACTGGGACCATGCACTCCCTTGTTTTTTTCCCCGACCCTGCGTATACGACATGTGTTTCGGGAGAAAACTTATCTCAACAGGGCATATCGCACTCGATAAGAAACCACCGAGTCCTCTTTGTTCATGCCACTTTAAACTTACAGGTCAACTCCAGAACACGCAACAGCGTTGGTTGGTAGCTCGCAGGATCTCATCCTTTGATATAACCCCTGCATCAAACGTTCCCTCAGTGCATTACCCGGAGATTTACTTTGCTCTAAGCCGTTGAGGCTTTTCTTTTCATTTCAGGGCAGATCCCTGTGCTATCTTATGATTTTTCGGACTTTGGGTGGGATCACAGAGCCAAGATTGGTGAATCCTTCGCTGGGTGGGGGGTCGGGATCAACAGCCGTCGTCGATCTGGGGTCCGGAAACCAATCAAGGGCTCGTTAAAAGTCTCGACTTCAACTGCCGATCCCTTGCCCCTTTTGGACCGCGTAACAGGGAGGTGAGCCGGGTTTCGGCATCCTCCATTCATCGTCCCATGTAAGCTACAGGGGCCATTACAACACCTTTTTTCTCTTCTCTTGTCACTTGTTAAATGCCCTGAGGACTGGCTAAGGCATTGTATATATGCTTTGTTACGAGTGTCGGTTGTGTTTCACGTGTTTAACCGAGACGAGTTTTCGCCAGAGAAATATATTAGGCTCGAATTAACATGTCACCTCCTGTAATTAGAGTTTACACTGCTTAAACTTTATTACCAACAGCCCTGTAGATTTCGTATCCTTGTATTTTTTCCGCGGCCAACGGGGCTGCATAGCAGGGAATAGCAGACCTGTCAGTGCAAAATTTGAATGACATCCCGTCCAAGCTTACGATTTCCATTGCTAATCTATGGAGTCGTCTAGTTCACTTCTAGAAGCTGTATATAAAAGGCCCGTCAAGCAAAATTAAGCCTTCAGCACTGTGGATTCGGCACATGTAAGACCTGACTAAGAGAAAAGCAAAGTCCTCGGTCAAGAGCATTGAATAAGTTAGCACGGAAATCTCGACTCCTTCGCTTCAGAACCAGTCGATCTCGTACACCCTAAGCGACATCTCATGGGATGATCCGGAATACGGATTGCGATAAATGGGACGTCCCGGTTACCGCGGAGGACGCTGGCCACTTGGATCGAATACCACACGGTAGAAGGATTTCAGGGGTTGCATTGTGCAAGGATGGGTGAGCCGTGTTGATGGGAGGGGGAGACGAGAAGGTTTTCACTTATGCATGGAACTAACAGGGGTTTCAAGCCGTCGGATTCACGGGCACTGACAGCGCCGACTAATGGTCTGTTTTAACAAGAATTTAGGTTTTTTGCTTTTTGATCACGCAATGCTAAAGTTGAAAGGTGTCTCATATTGTTGATTTCTTGTTAAGCAGTGATCGGCAGTTGGATGCTGTTAAGGGATTGGATGAATCAAAGTTCTAGAACTGGAGGGCCTGGAGTCCCTTGCGTTGAACCGAAGAGGAGAGTTTGTAGGCGAAGGCTAGGCGAGGAACATTGTAACCTGGAGTAGTATTTTATAGATGCAGCTATTAGATCTCAGGTGTTCTACGATGAAATGTCACCATTCAGCGCAATCGTCAAACCATCGTCTGGAACGTTAACGGTGTCTCCTCATTTATGCGACGGTGATAATAGCATCAGGCCTATATCGATATAACATGGACGATATGGTTCCATTCGTTTACTGTATATCTCCTCGGTACGTTCATTCCGGTCTCTGTCTGTGAGCATAAAGTTTCATCGACTCCACCTGTTGCAACGTCGCGAGGTTACTGGAATTTTCCCTTGTGATATCGATCATGGAGAACATGCCAGATTAGGACTACAAATCGCCATCCTCGCATCGAGCTCGCTTGCGAAGTCAATGCATTAATTAGCCTTATAGCCTGATTGATACTGAAAGGATGGACAAAAGAATGATTCTTAAACAAGTCCCTAGCATAGGGTAGATTGCAGAAGGTGAGTGAGACAGAAAATGTTAGAATCAGTTAGCGGGGTACGCTTAAATCGCCGTGTACTACGCGCACTGCTATGTCACTTTTAGCATGGCCAAAGTTCAATGGCACCCAGGTTTCCCCGCAATAGACATCTGTTCAGGCATGGTCCTGGCGATGTATTTGTCGCCTGCAGGCAAGCACGATCATTTCTCTGAATCTGAATGCATGCCAATTTTGTGTCCCAAACCTTTGGTTTTCTTGGCTGATAAAAGCCAAGCTTCGAGCCGTTTGCAAATTCTCCATCCACCGACCCAATTTTTGCGTGTCGCTATTTATGGATAAGCTTGTGCGGGTTCACCTGCCGCCGTTCTCGGCAGTTGGCAAACCCGTCGCGACGTTGGCTTTAGAGTAAGTTATTGACCTGGCTCGCATAGATCACTCTGGGGATGAGTTTGGGACGAGAATAAAGAGAAATGTGAAAACTACTGCTTGCGGCTTCTAAAGTCCATACATGTCCATGAGCGCCTTGAATGATGCATCCTCCAGAAGCTCTCCTGCACTTAGCCGTTCTTCAGGCAAATAGCAAAAGCCCCGTCGTAGTATATTGAGAACCAGCTTTTGCTCAGCTGGCTCAATGGAATCCCTAGATTGGGTGACTCTCGATTCCAAAGACATTCCAGGTTCGGGAATTTTGCTCTGATCGTACCAGCTCTCATCTGGTTCTCCACCGCCTTCATACGATCCTTTCCACGACGGAGGCAGAGGACCTAGCACTCTGATAAAAAGTCCGACGACAAAGCGCAGTCCGCCACCAAAAAATCCAGGACCGAAGAGGGGCCACTTGAGGTAGAGCTCAGCAAAGACACACATGTAGCTCCACATATCAGAAGCAAAAGTCGGATTTACACCGTGCATAAGCTCAGGCGCGCAGTATCCGATAGTTCCCTGAAGCTTAAAGTCTACTTCAGTGCCAGATCGAATAGTCAGACCAAAGTCGGCGAGAGTTATGGTATCCTGAACAACGAAGCTGTCCTTTGGAGACATTGGTGCCACCAATTCTCCTTTCTTCCATATTTCTTCGTCCATGGGAAATTCCATTTTCTGAGGGCGACCAAGAATTTTATACTTGGTGGTTACGTCGACACCAGGCTCAAATGAGGAAAGACCAAACATCACATTGGCACTGTTGAGGTCTGTCAAAAAGGGTCAGTTTGGGCGAAGATTAGCGTTGAGGAGATAAGACCAACCTCGATGTACCATTCCACCATCGTGCAGTGCTTTGAGTGCTTGGAGCAACTGTTTGGCAGCTGACCTGCGTACAATTGTAGACGTCTCCCGAGCGTAATCTCTCAGATTGGGGCCCTTGAGGGGAAAAACGAGGACTCGATGGGGATTACTGGCGGCGCCGGGAAGCAAGAAAGCGTCTTGGTATATCAACAGACGGGAAGTGTCTGTCACACAACGAATGATCTCATTCTGCATAAGGAACTCTCGCTCACCCCCAAAGTTCGCTGTCATGATTTTGAGGGCGACGTCTTTTCCATTATCCATATCGTGGGCCATCCAGACAGTCGAGAATCCGCCATGGCCTAGCTTGTGCTCAATTCGGTATCTGTCTGCGATAACCTCACCGATGCAGATGGGAAGATAGAGTCCTTCTTCATATCGGTCGACGGGTTCGCATGCATCTTCGACGTCGCACTCACCGTCTGAGTCTACGAAGTCGCCCCAGATGGAAGATGAGGCTGTGGTATCAATCGCCTCGGAATCTTGCGTAGTCATGGCTGCGACCTTTGGGGGGGAAGGATTTAGGAAAAGCAGGCTGTTGCCTAGAACCGAGTGATGTGCAGAGCTACTGACTACTGACGGTGATTGGAAGCGGAATCCGGAAAAACAATTCTTGCTCACTTTCCTGCAGCCTTAGGCCATCGATTGCCTTGCATGTAAATACCAACTGGACTATTATGATTGCCATTAGTCTTACTACCTCCTCGTGTTGCTTGGGATATAAGTATTGTAAGCCTAAATATCATATATAGACTTACATAAGGCCTAGCAAGGCCAATGAAAGGTGTTCCCAACGTTATGCCTCGAGTAGCATGCTTTACATATAATAAAAAAGCTCGAGATAAGTGTACGTATCTTCTCATATTCTATGGCTGTGCGATAATACTTTTAAAGATTGGCTCGTAGGCATCTTCAAATTCACCCTCATCATCAGAGTCGACGAAGTCGCCCCAGGTAGATATGCCTTGCGACATCATTGTAATGAACAATTTCGGAGGAATGACAAAGCAGGATTGATGGAAATGGCAAGCACAGATTCTAGTGAATGGAAGCGGGGTCGGACAAATAATATGGTGACGTCGCAGGGCCATCTTCAAACCCAACGTCAACAGCAAGATACATACCACCAGGAAAATCTTCCGAGCACATGCTTCTACAAGATCAACAGTTGCGTCCATTGCGACCTATGCCGGTCGTGTATGATATTCTAGAAGCTAGTGGCATAAGACTTTCAATCACATAACGCGGCAATGGGAATGGAGTCCGAAGTAGCGTGCTTTAGAATTTTGACCATCCGCATCTCTTCTAAGGCTAAGAGGTAAGCCAGCAGTTAATGGATCGATTCTAAATCACTGTATCCATCTCAATCTGAATAAAAGACCCATCTTCTACTATCTTTAAACAGTTGTATTCAATGAAACCTCCAGTCCTGCTTGCAGAAGCCCAATAACTCCCATTGCCACCACTGTTTCCTGCTTTGTTACAGGATCTGGGTCACTGAGAGCTGCGTAGTATGCAGTTGCGCCAAAAAACCCGAGAATGTTGTTGGTTTCAATAAGGATGGCTGCAGTCTTGCTGGAGTCTGCAGGTTCTGAACTGATCTGACACAGATGGCAGACACTATCAGCCAAGCCCCAGATGCCGACAACATAACCAACCATGGCTCCTGTGACGCGAAGGTCTGACTGAGCACTGGGTCCACTAGTCTTTTTAATCATGTAGAAAATACCAGAGGCCAAGACCGAAACGGCGAGTTGGGCGTAGTCTGAGTCTCTAACACTCTTGTCGGTGACCGGATCCTGAGGAAGAGCAAACCCAGCAATGCCGCTAACAGCCGCATGGACGATGTTGAGGACAGTTTTGGACTTGCCATATGGGTTCGGGTCCGCAGGAGCTTCAACCTCGAGAACACTCACCAAGGTCCACAAACTCTTCACTAGAGCTCCCACGGCGTGGAATCTTATGTAGAGACCGCGCCGAAACTCTGGGCTCAACGAGGATACCTGCTGTACAACACTAAACTCGAGGGTCTGTGAGGACGGTTCAGTCTGGACAGGGACTGCCTCAATACCTAGCAACGCTTGAAAGTCTTCCCAGGTTTGGGCATTGATGAGTGAATCAACGTCATTGCTATCTGGGAAAGGCGCGCTGTTGTTGGCAATTTTATACATAACAGTATAAGCAACTGCAGGAATCCAACAGAAGAGGTCTAAAAATGATATCTCTTCGATACCGATCTTCTCAAGAATATCCGATATAACAGGGATATGGATCTTGGTGTTCAGAATATCCATCGCGGTACTTGCGAGACTAGTGAGAATATTGATAATAGCGTCTCCGATGTTCTCAAAAGAAGACAAAAAGATATCGGCAACGATTGCGGCTAATTGCTTAAGCGTGTCTTCGAAAGACTGCGAGGCAACGCGTTTAGCCAGCGCCACTATGTTCTTAGACGCATCGTCCAAGATCTGACCCTCATTTTCAAGCGCAGCTACGAGGTCATCGAATAGTTGTTTTACCGCATCTTCGGCTGGAGGAGTCCCTACAACAGTAAGGCCTGATGCATTGTTCTTGTAGTGATTGGCTAGCACCTGAGAGCCTGACGTTGCTGTAGGGTTGGTGGTGCTTGCGGAGAGGGGCTGCTGGGCTGCTTGTCCAAGCTGTGTTATCCAGGTCACATCACCGGCCCAATTGTCGACTTTACCCTCAAGATTGGCGATTTGGGTATTGAGAAGGGTTTTTGCCTGTGGCAATTGATCAATCTGGTCTTGAAGCCACAGCTGCGTGGTGTTGCAGATGACCTGCTTTGTGCGCTTGATATCATCCCAGTCCAGAAGTAGCTCAAGGAAACGGATCACATCCTTGACGCCAGTCTCGATAGCGCTGAAAACCCATTCCACTGCACCTACGACTGCTTCAACAGTGTCCAAGATAGCATGGTAGGTTTGACCTGCAATGGTGGCAATGAAATGCCAGACTCCACTAGCTGCTTGCTCGATAACCTGGACAACACTGTTGACGGCTGACTTGAGAGCATGATATATATCTCCAGCCACAGCCTCAATACTATTGAGAATATCGCTAAAGACACTCTTGCTCTCAAGTTCCATCATAGGAGTTGGAGCGGGAGTAGCCACTGGACCGGCACTGGGTACTGGGTTTGCGCTTGGACTTGCATATCCACTGGGCGAATTGACTTTTCCATAGACAGTGTTGAGATTGCTTATGTAGCTCGCGGCATCACTAAGATCATCAGACGATGTGGATGAGCCAACGAGAGGAGCGGTCGTCGAGGTACCAAGTGTACCACCAGCTGTTACATTCGTCTGGATGGTTGCAGCCTGCAAAGAATCTGCTGTACTCAGCGAAGCGATGGTCTGGAAATACTTCTGTGTTGGATCGATCGTTGTTGATATGCCACCGCAAACGACCGTCAGAGTTGTTCCGTTGATGCTATTGTCAGCGGGTTCAACGATTGTGACTACTCCAGTCTTGTCTGTGGTAACAGTGCTAGGTACAGAGCTGAGGATATAGTAAACGCCATTGATGTAAACTGCAGTTCGAGATGGTGTTGCAATCGACAATTGCTGACCAACTGCAGGTAGTGACTGCCCATTAATAACCTGAAGGGTAGTAGTGTATGAGTTGAAAGATTGCGGTTGTGCTGTCACCTGCGGCTCAAGGAGGATCTCTTGCTCCCGCCAAAGTTTAGCACCCGTTTCTGTAGCTTGCACAAGCTTTTTGATTGTCTCACCCCCAGTAGCGAAAATAGTGTTGCCGCCTCCGTTGCGGTTAATATAGGCAGAGATACGATCAATATTCGTCAGAAGGGGAAGTGGAGTACTCCATGAGCCTACTGTTCCAAGCTGGGTATTAGGACATGTCACATAGTAGACCTCATTGTTGGTGTTTCTGCCCCAAACAGTTGTCACCTTACCGTTTGTCATCGCTATCAGTTGATCTGTACCTTCAAAGAAGATGCTGCTGGTGAGCCTTGTCGCAACTGTCTCACTGGCTAGACTGTTTGCAGGAAACATATACAGCGTTGAACCACCGATAGCAAAGAGGTCAGTTGTCCCATCAACATGTCTCGCGGTAGCGATTGCAGTCGCTAGGACACCACCAGGTAAGGTGAGAGTTCGCACAAGAGCTGCAGCGTCGTCGCTGTAAGGATTATCAAATGGAACATATACAAGCTGGGCCGAACCGCCTGACATCCCCGATGTGAAGACTGCATCGATTCCATAGCCCTTCGAGAACCTCCCAACGCAACTTCGGTAGTTTCCCTCTTGGATGTCTACTGGAACATCGTGCTTGGTCCAGCAAGGTGATGCAGAAGGCTTGATGTAATATCGAGCAATGTCTTTGATACAGCTGGTTGATGAGCGATCTATGTCGACGATAATATGCTCCTTGCCATTATAGGTAGTTTCAGTAAACATGATACCCGCGATAGTGATGTTTGTTATCGTTGTTCCGCCATCAGGTACTGCATCGAAAGGGATCATAGTCCAAGCAGGGCTTGTCGTCGCCGTCCAAGAAGTGGCTGAGTTATCGTTATTGAGCGACAACAGTAAATGATCCGATGCCCCGGAGGTAACAACTGCCGCCATACTTATAGTTCCATTCACAGCACTCTGGTTGACATCAAAAGTCTTAACTATAGGGCTTGTATCATTGGCAAATATGGATGCTAATGCAGTCGATATGGTATCCATCAACTGCCAGCCAGTGGAGGTTGCTCCACTCTGTTCCACGATGGCTTGCAGCATATTGCTACTGCTTAGTCCGAATAGAATTGAGTGGCCGTCTGCGGTTTGAAGAGCCTCGAATTTGCCGGTGGAATGGAATATATCCCCGACAACGTAGTTTTGGATCATATCGGATGAGTATGTCATAGTAACGGGCAAAGTCGCACCAGGAGTGGGAGGTGCAGGCTGGGTAGCATGGGTGACATCCGTCGTTTGAGTCTATAGATATGGTTATTATGTGGTAGTAGGGGGCTATATGCCATGTCGTCATACCTGTGATGGTACGTCAGAAGGAAAAGCTTCTTCTGGGTCCAAATATGTGAGGTCGCAGAGGAGATCGCTGCTTTCTGAGAAACTGACAGACGAATAGGCAAACACCTTTGCATCTGGAAAGATCAAGTTCTGCAAGTTATTAAGGTAGGATGAACTAAAATTGAGTGCTGTTGGATAGTTAGAGAACATGTCGGTGACATTGCTTCCTAAACTATCCAGAAACTGCCCGATGTACCAGGTTTTATCCCAATTGTGACATGAATTATTTACTTGGCTTCCGGGGATGCAGTCGATCTGCAACTGGCCAGCCTGGCCCACCGACACCTGATACGTATCAGTTCTTGTCACGCTGTGTGGCACGAAGGTCCAGGTACTGGACCAGTTCGCGAACTGAGTAATATAAGTGGCGTTCACATAATCAAATGTAACCGAGACAGAAAGAGTCTGCTCAACGACGATCTGGCCGTTGATTTGAGAGACTATGCACTGGTAGGTCGGTACGACGCGTAATGAACAAGATGAGGAATTCCACCAAGTCCAGTTTGTTGCCATTGTGCCAGCATCGTTAGCTGCGGTATATTGAATGTTGAGCAGTGTAGATCCTGTCCCGAAGCATGAGCTCTGAGGTGTCTGGTTGGGACAGAGAGTCACAGGTGAGCTCGGCGGCCAGTTTGAGTCGTTGCCAACAACTATCTGCCCCGCGATGGGCCTGGTCGTGATGCAGGATGCCCTGACTTGGTCCCAGACGGTATCAAGCAAGAATTGGCTAAAGACATCGCGTCTGATGGCTAAAACACCACTCTGAGACTTGAGGTCAGATGGTTGGACCCAACTCCAAGTAAAAGCGTTTTGTCTTGTAATTTGTTTATTGTTGGTCATGCAAAGATAGTCAAGTGTACTAGCAGCGGTTTGTTCCTTCGTAGGGTTGACAATGAGTGCACCATTGCTGTCCTTGTAGGGGTTGACCTGTTGAGAGATAGACGTCAACTGCATCAGCGCAGTATCCGTGACCGTCTGTCTGGCAAAGACTGCGAGAGGTGGGTACGTGCATTGCTTGGAGAACAAGGACCAGAAACCGGCTGACTGCCCGGAAAGAACGCATTGTGCTCTACTACCAAGTGTCATGCCCTCAATAGTGGGTGGAGTGAGTACTTTGGCATTCTCAAAGTCAAGTAGCAGCTGTTGGAGGCTGAAAGCGGTACCTGACAAGTTCTGAAGTTGGTTGACAATCTTTTGTTTGTGGGCGGGATTCTGGCTGAAATGGGCAGAGCCATTGAGCTGATTGTCAATGGCGGCAGGGACAAGATTAATTGATGTGCTGAAGGTCCATGCTTGTTGAGCTGGCTGGTCCCAGACACTCCAGTTTCCCGTGGGTGACCATTCACTAGGGACTGTGTTTTGGATAATGCGAGCCTTGGACCAAATGACATTGAAAGTAACAGTAGTAGGGCTATCGCCCAGCTGTATGATGGGAGGGAGGCTCTTTGGGGGAATTTCTTCTGGGAGGCCCATGTTCATCCGGATACCAACCTCGAACCGGGCTTTTGAAAGTGCCTGAATCCTAGGATCCGTGGTTGGTGCTCCGTTTGGAATCTCAAACGGATTGATACCGCCTGTCTTGATGAGAAGATCTTGCAGAGATATGGGCACTACGGCATCCGCATTCTCAGCATCCTAGACCAGATCAGTTAGCTTTTCTCGATAACAGATTGATACGTATAGCATCTCACGTACTGCTAGAAAGCAAAAGTAGTTGTCGGGAAAGGTACAATCGCCTAAGTAGGCTTTCATATCAGCGTCAATGCTGCCTTGGGTCGTGGCCACGACAAAGTCGTAGCCGTACTTAGTCAAATCACAGCTGCTGGCGGCCATGGTGGAAGATGATGATAAAATTGGGACAGTATAATGAGTCTTGGCAATGTTTAGAGAGAATCAGGCAAAAGCAGCGCAGCAGGAAGATGTTATGGAGTTGAAGGTGGCGTTGATCCACTTGGTGATAAGCTAAAGAGTCTCGACCGAAAGGCGCATTTCATTGCCAAGGGTCGTTGCAACCAGTTTCATCTAGTTTAGGCGCTATTGATAAGCCAGAGGGATATCTATCCAGTATGGGAATTTGGGGCTGACACTGTTACCTGCATGGCGTAAAATCCAGATTCAGCTACGGCTGCGTATCAAGCTGTGTTGGGGAATGATGTATCTTATTTGTACTACGTAACAGTCTGTATATTATTCAACACTGATAAAACCCTCATGTGTGACATTGAACAGGATTTCGTATCGGTAACCATTACTATACAATTATGCCGGCGACTTTTACTGTATTCTTAAATATATACCGTCCTCCTCTCCCTTGCTAAAACGTGGCTTGGCTGCTGGAATTGTTGCTGAAATTGGAAACAGCTAGGGAAGTAAATGAGAATAAGTGAAGCGCGGGTAGAACGGCATATATCTACAGCCATCACTCCGTGGTAGATATGCTAAAATGTCTTACTATGCATGGAATGGTGAGTATTCGCCCAATAGTATGTGCTCTGCCCGGGCCTCTTCACCACTGTACCTATTTTAGAAGCTAGTCCCAATACTGCCGGTTCCTCAGTTCACCGAGTTCAAGCCATTGAGGTTCTATCGACACTCGTGTGATACCTTTCCTAACATGCCGAATCTTGTTGCATAAGTTGGTAATTATGGCTGATAATTCCGTTGATTGACCGCCAGAGTCAACCCTTGACTGTACCACAAGTTTGCATCCTGGCCGACCTAGAAAACATAAGGACTTCCACCGTAAACAGCAGCACAGGGGCTGCTCTTGTTCATAACATTCTGACACCCAATTGCTTTCGCAAGACTGACTTGTCACAGCCAATCTTTTCCATTTGTGGTTCGAGAATACCACAGTCCGTCATTTCGAACTTCATTTCAAAAAAGAGTCAGCTGGGTCCTACTGGCTGAAACATAGACTTGTCTGATTGAGAAAGCTTTCTGGGAGTGGTTTGGTAATCGGAATGACTCCAGACCACTTTCCGCCGCTGAAGGTAGCCATCCATCTGCCATCTATGCCTGATCGATGAAAGAACAAATGAAGCCTTTGAGAACGGTTATTGTTGGACTTGTTTGTTCGCGAATTGAAAGCCCTCAATCTGTTAGGTTTCTCGACTACTAAGAATACCAGTTACAGAAGCATGGCTTTGGGGCTAATGTATTTAATTGGTGTGTAATAAGCCTTTATGCACTTGGACTTGGATTCAAAACATTAACCTGCCAGTTAAATCTCACATCACACAATATCTGCCACCTGAAATCCAATAGTCTCTGCTCCTTGCTAGCCCCTCCTTAGTCTGGCTAGCGTGCACATTTTCACGCGAACACAAGCACTGGATTGGGCAAGGCTTCAATTTTGAACACAGGCCCAGACCGCACATCACCTATCTCAAGGAGGTCAGGTAAGACAGCTGTGTAGCGGCTGAAGCTTCCCAGACACGGCAGAGAGTGGGAAGCTTTCTCAGGCTTCACAGTGCCCACCGCTCTTTTCAGCTCTATCCTTTCCTTTACACACTATTTGAGCTCACTATTGGGTTAGTGCTACAAAGCCAGCTTAGCCTAGGCCTCTACCAAGTCTATCTTTAGCTTTTCAGAGGCTCAGCCGACTTAGTAAATGTATGTCTCAGCTAATTATTAGTACAAATACCTCAATGCATGCGACCATCGTTCGATTTCGAATGCAGATGGAAATCCGTCTGGGCGATGAGCTCAATGATTACAACGGTACGTTCTTTTACATAACAGGAAGACTGGTGCAACGCCCTGTTTGCTTCCCTGGTGCATTATTTACATGCGTGACGCTAATTTACAATACAGATAATAGGGCATATGTCTCACCTGAGTCTAGAAAATCTGTCGGTTGCGCCTTGCTTTGTTATTTAGGTATTACACTCATGGTAAGCTTTACAACAGTTGAATGCACCCTTGCAGACTACTCCCCAGACTTCGCAGCTAACAGCCCTTGGAGAGCCGTCATGTATTTTTTACTCTCAGATACGTCTGTAAACTCGACAATTTTCTGAATCCTTTCCTCGCTTTCGTCCAAATCAAGCAGAATCATATTCTCAACCAAACATTCTTGCTCAACTCCAAGCAATTTAATCTGATGCGTCAAGTGCACCGTCGCTTTTTTCTTCTGCGAGTCAAATGAAGTGTCGTGTATCTTGCATGAAGTTGATTCGATGCACGGGAGCTGCATAGCGAAATGTTGTTCGTATAGGTCATTCGGAGAGCCCGCTTCAATCATTGGTTTGGGAAGGCCCATTTCCATCATGAAAGACGCAGGCGCAATGAAACGTCGACAGTTATCGGCCAACGTGGCTGAGACAAGTTTTGGGTTTTTGGCTTTAACGCTCTCAGCTTGGCTGTTGGCGAAGCGGCGAATTAGATCTTCTACACCGTCGGACATCTTATAAATGAAACGGGATAAAAGAGGATTTGGTTGTTGCCGGTGTTGTCAATTGAACCTAGAATATTTGATTAGCTTTGCTAGTTGATGGGAATGTAGTCGGCTTGACATTTATTTATGATGATGGCAGAGTCAGCCGGAGAGTTCCAGGATTCGGACACTTGTCCGGAGAGTTTTCACCCCAATAAGCACTAGTTTCCTATCAGCATATTACAAGCTTCCAAACAGGCTGACATGATGAGGATGAGACACTTTGGAGGAAGGATCAGCGTCACTTTGCCGCATTGGGTAATGCCGAGAACTACTCAAGGCGGTCTGGAGATTTTACGGGCGAGTTCTTCTTGAATTGTTCTAATGCCGCCATCGAGAAAGTCATCCAATTGATCGTGTCTTTCCCGCGAACCATTATCGCGGGTTCTTGAGCAGTTAGTGCAATCTCTTGTATGACCAATCGACGGCTGAATTAGATGATTGAGTAGAGTCAGCTGAAGCAATTCTCCATGTCCGCGGCTGCGATACAGGCAATCGTACCTAGGGCAGTTCCAAAAACTGTATCAGTGCTATCCATTTTATCTCCGTATATTCGCTGGCCACTACGATCCCACTTACAACAATCTGCCTATCAACACTATATTGTATCTCGGAGCGCGTATATTCTAAATAATCTAGCCCGTGTCTTGCGTGCTTCCCAGTAAAGCACCCTGGATCCCAAACTGACACCTGGCCTTGAGCAGGGCGAGAAGCATCAGCGTAACTTGTATAACTTACCAATCTTATCATTTGTACACTCAAATGTCGGCCTGCGTTCACCATTCAGATATCGTTAGTCAACAATGAGTGATGGTCCGCGCTGTAACTGCCTGCGCTTCAGGAACTCAGGCATAAGCTTATCAACTAAGACATCCGGCAGCAAACGCAATAACACACCGAGAAATAGAGACGATGACCCTAATACCACCGAGATCGCCCATTCCGTGCCTTTCAGGCGTGAGGTCCCGAATGCCTGGCCACCGTAGAACACAATGAGGACTTGCCCAACGGCGGCGAGAAATCCAATAGGTAAGAGGAAAGGGCTTCCGAAGCTGCCTTTAAAGACATTGAATTTCTTGTCCGGAGGCTGTGGGTTGATGATGTTGAAGATCTGAAGCCAAACGAACGTATTGAACGTAAAAGTGTTTCGCTTTGTTCTGTCATCCGCGGTTATGGGTTCGCCGACCTTGCCGAACGTTTTGAACCAACCAAAGTACACCAGCAGCATGATAAGTAGCTGGCCAATGAGTTGTCCTTCCATCATCTTCACCATTGGTAGTGTGATGAATGGATGGGATTGCGGGCTTGGCTTCCGCTCTCGAATTGCTTGACTTGACCAGCTCACAAGAAGGGCAAAGACCGACATGTCCGTTACAAGGCCAACCCATAGAAGCTGTGCAGCATTGAGCACCGTTCTGTCACTCAAATTGGCTGCAGCAGCCGAGACGAATGCTAGTATCGAAGCAGAGCAAATAGCAGTTAGTTTGAACTGCATGAACCTCGCGATGCTGTCCTTGGCAGCACGGCCCCAGAAGATACAGAGCACAATAGATCCGAAGCTGTCATCCATCAAAACAACATCTGAGGCCTCGACTGCAATATCACTCCCATTGATTCCTTTCGCGAAGCCTGTGTCGGCAATCTTCAATGCAGGAGCATCCTGTGCACTGCCACTAGCCACCGCGACGGTTTCACCCAGGAGCTTAAGGAGCTTGACGAAAAGCCTCTTGTCTTCCGGAGAAGCTCGCGCTAACACCATAAGATGAGGTAGTAGGGCATTCTGCGAATATCTATCCAGAGACCGGAAGACTGGACCCTCCATTATAATACCGTCACTCTGAAGGATACCATTCTTCTTAGCTACTGCTCGGGCGGTCTCCACGTTGTCCCCTGTCATAATGCGTACAGTGATGCCTGCGCCATGGCACGTGCGTATCGCTTCGACAACGCCATCGCGAATGGGGTCTTCAAGGCCGCATATTGCGAGTAACGTCATACCCTCATAAATGACGCCAACATCAAGGGATGGCTGACAGGTGAAGTCTTGAAAGCACAGGGCAATCGTTCGAAGTGACCTTGAGGCATATGTAGTGGCTCGCTCGTAATATAGCTTACGTGTCGCATCGTTAAGATCGCGAGTTGAGATTTCAGCCTTGTCTGGGTTTGTATCCCCGATAACCTTGGAGCATCGCGTGAACAGTACCTCCGGGGCACCTTTGACGTAGACACGGAATTTTCCGTTGGGGAGTTTAACCATTGTTGACATAAACATGTTGTGAGGTGTGAAAGGGAGCATTTCTTCAACCACTGCATTGGATCTTTCTTCCTCAAGGTATCCGAGACCGAGAATTTCCCGTCCAAACGTGAGTAAAGCAGTTTCAATGCCGAACCCGATGAACTTGTGTTCCCCGTCCACATCGCCTTCGTAAGCTGTCGAGTTGATGGCGATGGATCTAACCAGTAATTGCTTTTCTTCTGGGCTGAGGCTTTGGGCAAATGAGGCATTTGTATCATCCACCAGCCCATTATTAGAGGATTCACCAACTGCCGAGTCAATGCTACTGGGTTGGTTGCCATATCCTTTGAAGTTCCCCAGAGTGACGGCTACCACTCGCATTCGGTCCTGCGTCAAAAGACCTGTTTTGCCCGTGCAGATCGTTGTTGTATCAGCCGCGACTTCGCAAGCTCTGCCATATCCACCCAAGCCGCCATTCCTTCTCAGGCGTATCGAGTTGTTGCGTTTCCTCAATCGCCACGTTATGATTATCGTTGTAAGAGAGCCGACGTTGAATGAGAAGGGAGCAGCGGCTACTAGACTCAATGCGACAGCAAGTAGAGACATATCTAAGTAATTGCGGCCCTTCTTCTCAGCTGGCAGGGTACTGGAAGGCAGTGTAGCAAGGAATTTAGTAGTGCAGACAACGAAGAGGAGGACCCCGACCGCAATACCAAGTTTCCGTACAACAGAGGTGCTCAAGGTCTGAAGCTTCCTCCTGAATAGGCTCAAGTCGTCGGTTTCCCGTAAACACATTCTAATTTGTCCATAGGTAGAATTGGTACCGACTGCTGTTGCAACAACAGACCCAATCCCCTCCAGGACTTTACTCCCAGACATGATGAACGGGTCCATACGCCAGGGAGATCCATGGACTGAACCATTGATAGCATCATCGAGAACGGTGAAAACTTGGTCCCCTGGGGTCTTTCTGATTGTGTCACTTTCCCCGGTGCAACAAGATTCATCAAATTTGAGTCCGTACCCATCGATCAAGATGCCGTCAATGGGCACCATATCCCCAGCTGAGAGCAAAACAACATCGCCTACAAGAAGGTCAACGTTGCTGACTTCGATGGTCCGACCTGATCGAACGACTTTGGTAGGGCGACACTCGTTCATTGCTCCCAGCCTTTCAAAACATCGGTGCGTAATCCCTGGCGACACAATCAGTTCTACACATTTTTAAGCTTATTGAAAATTAATTGCTCACATTGTTTGCTGGTCTCAAGACAGACGAATACAATTATACAAACCAGTATAGCAATACCATAAGCCGGGCCTATGATGGGCTCGTGATTTTCATGCGATGCCACAGCGACCTTCTCATATATACCCCATGCAGTTGAGGCCATGGCCACAATGGTCAAGAGAATCAATAGCCACTCACCGCAATATACATCAAACACGATTTTGGGAAGTGACTTGGTCGAAGGTCCCGGAGTCCTATTTGTACCAAACACGCGCTTTCGGTCGGAGTATGCAGCATCAGAGCCAAACTGCCTATCGTCCCCTCGTGGAGTATAAAAGGCGTCTTGCGTCCGATACTCGCTATGGGACAACTGAGGAGCCTTTTCACCTAGAGCGCCGTACTTGGAAGCATCTTCATTGGCCGCCTCCTCGAACGAGACCATGCCTTCCAAGGCTGTCTCATCCATGCTGAGACCTGCGGTTCTGTCGGTTCTAAGCCCCTTTTCGAGGCCATGAAGTCCGCCCAGAGCATAGAAGGCGCTGTGACTCTTTGGGTTAAACATTTTACCAAGTTGACCAGGAGAGAAGGCGAAGGGGTTGTTTTCTACAGCGAACTTGTCCTCAAAGCCCATGTCTGGGGTAAGGGCATCCTGTACGTCCAACTGAAACGGAACAGGTCGAGGGTCGTGTTTGGTATCACTCTGATCTGTATCCGGCCTCAGCGATTCTTCTTCTGGTTGTGGCGGGGAACTGATCCGGTGATAGGCTGGAACTGCTAGAAAGCTAGAGTTTTGAGGAAGATCTGTCGTGGAATGAGATTCCTGAAGTAGATCCTCTGGAGGCTGAACCTGTTCTGGATTATTGTCATTTGCCTCCATTTCAATCGTTATTGGAGGAGCTCTTGGCCGTCCCACCGTCGGTGTAGTTTGGGGCGATGTGACGTCCACTGATGTTTCACCATCGAGGCCAACTCGTGGTGGTTGCCCCTCAGTGCTAGCACGATTGAAACTTCCAGTCTCGCTGCTAACAAGACCAGATCCTCTTGAGCTGAGTTGATCCGAGCCAGATAAGCTCGTATCGTCCAAGGCGCCGGGGTCCACTGTGATTACCAGGAAGCCCTCGAACTGTTCCCCTTCTATCGCACAAAGCTTCCTGACTGCAGCAATATCCGAGTCCTGAATGCAAAGAGAACTCGGATCCCTGAAATACCTCATGATGGACTGGCTATTTGGGGGACTCAAAGCAACCGAGGGTATCTTGGACTCCATGGTTCCAGCCTCCTCATGACGGAGACCTAGAACATGGCCGAGCTCGTGACGGAAGATATTTGCCATGAATTTCCGATACTGCTTTTTGAATGCGTATCTGAAGATGCCCAGTGTTCGACGCTTGGAATCAGGAAAGAATGATTCAGCAAAGAGCCCATTCGGGGCTGGGTAATACTTAAGGGCAAAGACTGCTTGCCCTTCATGTTTGAGGGACTGGAACTGTATCCCAACATCCCTGCTGTTCCAGTCGCCCGCTGCCTTGTCCAAAGCCCGCTTGGCAAATCTGGCAAATCTTTGGGATGGGAAGCTGTCCACATCAATGCTATATGTGATGACTGATCCAGGTTTCCACCGTGGTAAAAGACGGCGTCCATTTTCTCTTCTGCTGTATCCCACACGAGCCGAGAGTATATGTGTCGAATCAGAACTATCTGTAACGCAGCGAAACATCTCAGGAGTGCATTCGTTTCGGAGGGGCCTGATGCTTTCTGATGATTCTTCTAGTCCAGTCGTAACTGCGGCGGTGGGTTTGGCGCTGCGAATCTGTTGATCGGACTCTTCGTCGAAAGCGTCATCCTTTACATCGGCGCTATATTTCTGGGAATCTCCCAACTGGTTGTCCGTCTCGCTTTCGATCCTGACATCGTTGCAATCGTCATGCATTGTCGATGGAATGGCAGAAGGGATGGACAAGGTCCGGAATGCGGGGTGACTGGGCTACACGGCAGTCCTCCCTCAATTGCGAAGCAAACCGTAGCAATGCCAAGGAATGCGAGTCGATAAGAGGAGGGCTAGTTTGGTGAGTCAAGCTCTACGTACATAGCAAGCATTTAGGCGTGTCTTGAGGGAATTGATAAAGGCTAGCTGATTGCCAACATAAGCACCATCTTCAGCCGAGTTCAGAAATTGACAGCCCAACATTGGGCTGAGGCCTCTCGGGCTGAAGTTAATCCTGCCCGTAATGGATGAAGAGAGGCGTGATACAGTTTGCTGGCCTGCGCATGGTCTTTACTCTGGTAATTGGATGCTAAAATCTCACACAGGCCTCAGCAGCCAATGGCAAGAATGTCTGTCAGCCAGCTGGAGGAAATCATGGCACCAATGACATATTTGTAACTAACACGAAGATTCATCAGATGGATGAGTCCCAATGTGCAGGATCTTATAAATAGTAAAGGGAATACGATTGTATTGCAGTCTACAGAATTGATTGTGCCATGTTTTGTTTTCATGCAACTATAAGTGATCTGAGAAGCTAGGAAATCCGAAAAGCTCATCGATATGTCTTCCGTCTTGAGTGACTTCATGCCTGATATGATCCCCCGATGCATGTTCAATCCCAAAAGCAGAGCTTATTGGAACACTCTCTGCCATCATAAGGGAAGGCTGCAATCCTAGATCTTGTGATAACATAGCTAAAGGATCAGTAGAGAGGCTGTTGTTCCAGGGATCCGGAGACGGCATGTCTGAAAGCCAAGATGGATGACACATTGAGCTTACGTCAAGTGGATCTATGGGGATAGCTAAAATATTCCCTGTCGTAGATTCAGATATCTCTCCAACATTAATCTCAGAGTTCACTTCCATGGCTGATTTTGTGACCTGGTGATGCCTTTGCGACCCTGGGATATGCGAGAACTCCTCCAGAACTTTTTGAATAGTATCACGGAGGATCGATGCCATCTGATCACCGACTATGGTGACTCCTGGAAGAGATCGAAGGTGGTTATTGACGTCGCTGATAATGCGCGATGGCAGTTCCTGAACAGCAAAAGCACGAAGTTCGGCCAAAGCTGCCGCATCTGGGACAAGATCAGCGGGATCAAGCCTATAGTCTGAAGCCTTATGGTCAGCCTGCTGCTTTTTTGGTCCATGTCAGATTGATTTAACCTACAAGGAGACGGGATTTGGTCTGGAGGGATGTTTGGGAACACGACCTGGAAAACTAGAGCCCAACGTTCTTCTTGAGGAATGTTTCTTTGCCTTTTACGCAATGCTCTCTCTTGGCTTTGCGTGATGTAGATGATCTCCTCTTCTGCTGGAGCTAACTGATTGTCGCATCGCTGCTCCGCTCGGGCATGCTCAGTAAGCTCTTTCTCATATTCAAAGAAGACTAAACATCGTGCACAACGATGTATTGATCGTTGGTGTCGGCGATATATGTGCTCTCTGACTCTATGTATCAGCCGGACAATCCTGGAATTTATGGTGGGGGGCATTGCAACTTACTTTACCCTATGGACAGATTGCCAACCGGGCCCATGGCATGACTTCGGGAGACTACTACTCTCCGGATATCTCTTGTAGAAGGGACAGGCAAATTTTTGAGTGCGATGAGATGGCAGTAACGCCAATGGAAGGTCTTCGCGCGTTCTCCTTTCTTTTCCATCATCACCGTCGCCAGCTTCATATCCTTCATCACCACCGAGAAAGCGCTTCCGAGCGTTTGGTACATAGTGTTGACTGGAATTATTTGAGGAATTTGTTTCCGAGTCTTGAGAAACAAATTGGGCAGATGCTTCGCCAGAGACATGCTGCCGCGCTCCTTGTCCTGAGGCTGTCAGTTGCACCCTCCTGACGACTCGTGAAACGACTTCATCCTTGATAGACATGAGGGCGGATAGTAGTGCAACATTGGGGCGGACTAGCGAAGTCTCGAAGCTTTCGATAAGAGATAGATCCGTGTAATCAGTGACATCTGAAGCTCCATCAGTATCATCCGTGGCTTCATGCTCGAATAACACTCGAATGAGGCTACATTCTGGACTAAAGACTAGTCCCGAGGCATAGGCTTGCAATGGGGCGATCTCGATTGATCGCTTATGGGCGAGGATAAAACGGCGGGCATCTTGAAGCAGTTCCGTAACTGAGTCTGGTGCGTTGAATTTCTGAGTATGATTGTTAGATTGCTTTCAGGCATGATCTGAAAACTCACTGTAGCTAGATCCTCGAGCTTATACATGGCCTTTACTCCTTCGACTGTGCTACTCAAGAGACCGAGAGCTTCCAGCCAGTATAGATACTTCTTCTGGAGGAATACGTGAATATCACCACCGTTCGTCAGACTATCGTTGAGTCTGGTGTGCTCAGAGTCGTGGAGATGATCTACCCAATAAATGCAAGAATATCCAATAGGATCCATTGGCTTGAGAATATCTGAGGAGACATCATCCACTTTAAAACCTGGACGGCCGAGTTCGCAGATGTCACGTCTCAGAGTCTTCGATAGTGCTTGCAATGACCTCTCGAAGATCATTCCATGTTGAAATGCAAGGCCTGACGGTGAAATCTGGTCTAACGCCTTTTTGACCAAGAAGTCTTTGGCCGACTGATGAAGAAAATAGATGGTATCTCCCCGGAGTATCAGGAAAGAACCGCAGCAACGGATGATTTCTTGCAGGTCATCATCCTCATCCTCATACTGTGACCCCAGAAGAGTTTTCAACTCAGTCAAGGTGACCGGTCTATACACGACAGACGCAAGAGCCAGTATCTCTCTACAGATCTCTGCATCTGGTAAAGAAGATATATATACCATCATTCTTCCGTACAGCGGTTCAAGGCCCTGTGGGAATTCGTCCAGTTTGAGGCGGGTGTGACGTTTGCGGAGCACCTTGTTATCTGAAAGCCCTTGACAAACCAGAGCGACCCATAGAAACGTGCCATCAGAATTCTTAGCTAAATAGCTCTTCACGTCGCTTTGCAATTTTTCGTCGTAGTGCTTCTTTTTAGCCAACTCTTCCACCTTCCATTCGATAAATGCCTCAACGGCCTTGGAAACTGAATCTTGATTCAATTCAAGATGTAGCCTGACTTTCTGCGTGAAACCATCCAGCACCTGTTCGATTTCCGGCCAGTTGCGGCTGGTCACGATCCACTTGACATTGCTACATCTGATTATCAAGTCAAGAAGCTTCTCTTGGTCCGTGATACACTCATCAAGAGCGTCAACAATCAGTAGTACGCCATCTAGTATTGGGTCCTCGAGCATTGCCATGAAGATCTTAGATAGAGCTTGCCATGCATTGACGTCCTCGAAGAGCTGCTTCCCCGCATGATCATACTTCTCCTCGATGTAAGAGATGAGCGGAGGACGTTGAACAAGAAGAAGGTAGATCAGACCGCGTAACACGGCTGTCGCGTTGCTTAATCGTGCTTCAGTGGCTTGGCAAAAGAAGTAGGACAAGAAGTTGCCCTGTTCTTTCTCAAGCTCATTGATCAGTCCACATAGTAACATTGTTTTACCCTTGCCAGGGTCACCTTTGATCCAGAGTAGCTGTTTCTGTGAAGCGTTATACCATTCTTGAAATTTGTCGTTTTTAAGGATCCAGCGGTACGCATCTTCGAGCAGTCCACCCTTGGTTGCTTCGATACGGCTCTTGTCATCACGAGGGTCGGTTTCGCGCAGATCTCGCAGACACTTGTTGTACTTTTCGTTCTGAAGCCAGTATTCCTGCTGCCGGAAACTCTCCGATGTATTTGTAGGCATCTCCCCTGTAGGAGGAAGCTTTTCGAGAAATTCCCTTGCAAATGCGGCAGCGGTGGCAGCAGCATATTCCTGCCATTCCTTGCTCTTGTGGGAGTCAGAATAATCACAAATCCCCCGTACCGACAGACAGGGACCAATGTCAGGGAGGCCAGCCGCCTCCATTTCAAAACAGATAGCATTCAGTTCCTGAGCGACATTATCGCGAACCGTTGAGTCTTTTATAACTTGATTACCTGAGGCGATAGTACCATAATGGATGTATGGATCATTCGAACTCCGCTCGCATCTCTGTACCAGTTCTGAAGGGCTGCATTCAGCGCAGCTTGATGCTTGAGAGCTGTGTTGATATGTTGCACGGAAGAGACGATCTGCTGTAGATGGACGGGCGTAGTTCGGAAGCTCATAGAACTTTTCCTGTAATATGAGGGGAATTCGACTGCTGTGAGGCTGATGTGCCGATCTTAGGACTGATAAAGCTTTACCAACCAGATGTGATAAAGTCCTCGGGACGGCGGTATGCTGAATCTGTCCATCTGTGCCAATCTTCATGAGGTCGTGCTGCACGAGTTGGGTACCAACAACTATGTCGCCCAACCGAATGTCATAGTTCTCGCGAGGGACCCCGCCGCCAATTCCGACCATAAGGCTAAGATAAATCGATGTAAAGGTGCGGGTAAGATGGGTCAACACGTTGGCAGCGTTGTTGGTTCCATACCCATTGATTGGCAAACACGCAATAACGATGTTGTGGCATCCTATGCTGCCAAGGATGTACGAATTTGTATCGTTTTTATGCCTGGACAAGCGTTCATGCACATCGTCCAACACAGCTTCAGCTGCGGCCGTTTCTTTTGGCAATGCACATATCCAAGCGATTGTATATCGTTCATAGGAAGTCAGAGATACTTTCTTCGATTTGTGCTCTCTATGGTCTGGATCATTCCTCAGGGTCAAGCGTCGTTTCTGAGGCTGATAAGCCATGATGCCGAAGTGGGCTGAGCACTGAGAACGTGTAGGCGAAGTTCGCTGGAGCGATCTCTAATGGTGTGAGTAGACAGAGATCCTTTGCACACGTTGCTACGAGATGTTGGCGTTATGGAGTTGTAGAAATGAGAGCAAGATGATCGGAACGAAGCAAGAGATTTCAGACGGAAAGGCGGGGGAGAGGGGTTCTGTAAATCTGCATGTCTCAAAGACACAGCCACCGCCTGACTTTTGAGGCCCCCAAGAATGTGGAAGAGGATGGTGTAGCTGATAGGCCCGCACAGGTATCCCTGTCTTAAACATAAGGCTAGCGCTATTCTTGTCCAAGCAAGGGGATGCAACAAAACTTAGGACCTCCATTCTAGGTGACGAAAAGCCCTACACAAGTTTAGGCAAATTTGGCATAGTTTAGAATAGATTTAGAGGATCTTACTAAGCACTCTTAGTATCTCAATTTATTATCAGAAGTCTTTTTACCTTCCGGAGCCAATTTATCTGTGCCAATTCAATACATACCCAGTTTTCCAGTTTATAAACCTTCTTAGGCTTCTTCTAACTACTGCCTATTATGTTGTTGTAAAATATAGGAATACGACAACCGCCTTTAATTCTATCGTATTAGCTGTGAGCTGGTAGCACTGATGAGGATCTTAGCTGTTGCCATGATTCTCAGCTACTGAATAACCTGTTTATTTGCGTGTCTTAATCATCGCGGCACATAAGTACGTCACTTGCTCACTTGTAGCAGTCAATTAGATAGTGTCTGTTTTAGTGATGGAGTTGTTTAATAGGATCAGCTCCGCTCCTCGCTGTCTCGTCTGATAGCACTCATCAGGGCGACTGGGATACTGGAGCGTAAGTCTGAGCACGCTAAATGGCTTGAGTCAGGACCTATTTAGCTTGTGCCCCCCACAAAGCCAGCTCTGACCATGCTCTAACATACTCTCATATAACGACTCTTTTCGCGATGGTCCAGGATCAACCAAGTTAACAAGGGATTGACAGCCCTGATTACGTATTTACGAAGCCCAAAATGTCAAGCGGGGCTCGATCACGCAGTGGATGCGCCGCATGCAAGTCCCAGCGGGTAAATACAGTCACGAAAGCATTGACGACCATGCACAAACGCGCTGACAGATTCATCATGACAGTTAAAGTGCGATGAAACATGGCCATCGTGTGGAAGATGTACCCGCCTCGATATGAACTGTTCTGGGCCGATTATCCGTCTGAGATGGTCACAAAAGCACCAAGCACGTCCCGATAACAGAGTCCAGAAGCGATCAGCCCATACGAAGCAGAGCGTACAACCATCAACAACCAGGCACTCCAACATTCCGATCCAGCCGGAAGCCGCCTTCCTGGATTCAAACTTCTCTTCGGTATTTACACCTGCTGCCGTGGATGGAAACCATGTCCTTTCTCCTAGCCACAGCGGTGATGGCTGGATGGACGAAGCGTTTGGAGACATGATGCCGGAACTCATGTCATTTGGCCTCTTACCGGCTGTAAGTACAGTACCAATTCTGGCGCCAGAGCTATTGCAGATGGCGGACGAATTGGACACACCGAACGATACAGCGGGTCTAAGCCCAAGAGAGACATTACACCAAGAGCAGGAGATTTCAGCATCACCCATAGCATCTTTATCGATTGACACGAACCGACCGCAAACCGTCTTGTCTCAACCAGTGCAGGTCATGGAGACGCCACAGCCCTACGCTTCAACCGTTGTCGCCCGACCTTTGAACGATTACAGTACCATTCTCGTCGAGTACTACTTCAAGGACACAGCCGCTATACTCGCCCTATACGACAGCGAGATGAACCCATTCCGATCAACGGTCTCTCGCTCATGGGCATCCTCTGAGCTGATCTACTGTACACTACAGAGCATGGCTGCATCGTTTCTTTCCAACGTCTATCCTCAGTTGCTAAATACCGGAGTCTACTTTCGACAAAAGGCTATCCGACTTCTAAACGACCTCGACGACTCTGCAATACATGAACAGGCGCTGATCGCATTGATCATGATTGGTGGAACGGCTAGTTGGTTTGATGTCAACGACACGGGCTCAGAGTATTTCCCCGGTCTAAAGAAATATGTACAGAGTCTTAAGACTTCGGGTCGCATGTCGCCGACAGGATACAGCCAAGCCTTTTTTGAGAATACTTTGGCGTGCTGGGAGATGTTCCTAGCATTTGTGGTCGATGGCCATGAGACCGAAGTTTTCGACGAGCCGCATTTACCACTATTGTAAGTTCACGCCTGTCAATCTCCGAATGCACTCTAACCCTGATCAGACCGGAAGATTCTCAACAAGAACCTGGATCAATATTCCCCGTAGTTCAGATTCCGCATCCTGTAACAGGAGTCGCTCACGAAATCCATACAACTCTCGCAAGAGTCGGTCGTTTGGTCCGAAGAAATCGTCGTCGTGCCATATCCAAACAGTTCCTCACGCGTGAGAGTATCTTGGAGGCGCATCGCGAGGTTGACGAAGCAGCAGAATTAGAGATACATCTCACCAACTTGCAAGTTCCGTTAGAGTCTGCTATAGTGCAAACGGGTGACTCACAAACACCGACCTGGCACCTCACAGCCCTCGCAGAAGTGTATCGATTCGTTGGCCTTATTCAGCTGTATCATGTCTTTCCCGACACTCTTGTATTGAGGATGGCCCTGCAGAATTCACATGCTGGGGGCGACGTCGCTCACGTATCTGTCCATGAAGCGGAGGAGAGATTGAGACAGTTCACGCTCAAGGCCGTCGAAATACTGCGCTCAATCCCTGCTGAATCCGGGACCAAGGATTTTCATCCATTCTTAATTGTCGCAGTCTGCAGTGGACTTACAATTCCAGTTGTTGAAGTGTCGGCTAATCCCCAGGATATGGCGGGTTTGGGTAACTCGTTAGCTCTAGTGGCGGCTGATGTTCATCGGGCGCGGGGATTTCTAAGAGGCCGACTACAGCTGCTTTTACATTCTCTTCCCAAGAATCCAACTCAGCGGTGCATTGACATTGTTGAAGCTACCTGGGCGGAGACAGATAATCGTCATGGGAGTTCAGGACGACCTGCGTACTGGATGGATGTGATGATGCAGAACAACTGGGAGACTTTTATGGCATGATCGGCATTGAATCCGATGCCAATGATGAGTAACAATTATCAGCCATTATTTTCATAGGGGGAATTCGAAATGCCTCGATTCAGAGATGTCTCGGTCGCTTGATCTGACTGCAATCGGCGCAGAATGTCACACAAGGAAGCAATGCGATTGTCGTGCCACAGATCGTTTCTGCAGTGGAGGTGCCCAGCCTGCTAGCCTGGAACAGAGGGCGACTAGCCTGGAATATCCTCTTTTAGTAGGTCGTTACGCTGGTGCTCCGCTGTACGAGTCGCCCAGTCACAACTCACATGTTTATCAAGCCAGGCGGTTATTTTGATGTCGGGCAGAGAAGAAGTCGCCCACGACCATAAATAAGCCTTTTGTTGATATAATTGAAATAGCAGAGGCCTAAGTAAGCGACATTAGTCAACGATAATGAGATTCGACCGTCTACTTCCAGTTCTCTCCCTAGCTGGGCTGACCCTTGGGTGCAACCACCATCACGACGATAAGAAATGGACAGCTGAAGAGTTGGCTGAACTTGAAGCAAAATGGGGTTTTGACGTAAGATCCTCCTTCTCATGTTGTCCCAACCATCATGACTTACAATTAGACAGTGGGCATTCGGTGGCATTGGCACATTTGCGCACCTGAATCACGCTAAATGCCTGACAGAGCCAACCGAGCCCTACGACATCGCCATTATTGGTGCTCCATTCGACACCGCTGTCACGTATCGACCCGGTGCGCGATTCGGCCCACGAAGTATTCGACATGCCTCAGGGCGTCAGCACTCCTTCCGCGGCTATAATCCCCGAGCCAACATCAATCCATATCAAAACTGGGCCAAGATTGTGGATTGCGGAGATATTCCTATAACACCCATCGATAATGATATTTCGCAGAAGCAGATGACGCAGGCGCTGGAGCAATTGGGGATGCGCAGAACTGTGTCGTATATTTCCTCGAAGCCCAAGCTTTTCACACTTGGTGGTGATCATAGCTTGACTTTGCCTGCTCTTCGAGCTTTGAAGAAGGTCTACGGTGATCGCGAGATTCAAGTCCTTCATTTCAATGGTATGGAACCCTGTCTTGATACGCATATTTCTTCCTAACCCAAATCTGTAGCCCATCTGGACACTTGGAACCCTCACGCATATCCATCTTACTGGGGAACAACACCCATTCAATCACGGATCAATGTTCTGGCTAGCCAACCAGGAAGGGCTTCTATCCAACTCATCATCCCATCCTTCAGTCCACGCTGGCTTGCGCACACGACTCACAGGTATCCAGGACAACGAAGACGACACTGCGCAAAACTGGATCCGCTTCTAAGCTGATGATATCGACAAGATTGGCACTCAAGGTATAATCGATGGCATAATGAGGATTCTAGGCACCGAGAACCTGGTGTACCTCTCGGTGGATATTGACGTCCTCGACCCAGCCTTTGCGCCCGGAACAGGCACGCCAGAGCCAGGCGGTTGGTCAACCAGGGAATTCATAACTATTCTTAGAGGCATTGAGGGTCTGAACTTGGTCGGCGCTGATGTCGTGGAGGTTTCGCCCACTATCAGGGGGCAGGTGAAGAGACGACTTTCGCAGCTGCGCAAGTCGTGTACGAGATCTTGACGTCTATGGTCAAGAGAGGATTGCAGGATCTTGGAAGGTCGGACAAGGCTATCAAGGATGAGCTATAGTTATACCTGCTCAACTTATCACCACCACAAAAGCAAGAGTGGAGAAGACATGGCTCTAGCTGACAAAACAAAAGACAGCTAACCTAATCTGGATTTCGTAATAATGAGTCAGGCAAACTCTACTGATTAAAGGAATCATCGTATAGTTTAGTTTTCGTAATAACTCATATTCTTGTAGTAATCGACTGAACAAGTCTCATTGCATCCTGCCTCTTCTCCTATTTCATACCTCAGAATCCTGGACGAGGATTACTTAGCGACCAAGTAGACCCTCCATCCCGCGCGATTTTCTCCCAGCACCCAAAGATAGGCCGGAATAAACCGATGAACCCTTCATTGTCGTTATCGTAAGACCATCCAGAAGCTCCTACCATGCTTGTAATGTGTGGCTGTGAAGTTTCACCATTATGAATAAAGTGAGGCTCTTCCATTTTGGCCTTGGCCTCATTGAACTGGGAACCAAGAATCGCAAGTGATGCCAGCCCCAGCCCCGGGAGTATAACTGGGTTTACAACATTTCCGATAAATTCGTAGTTGTCAAACTTTGCACGGCCTTGAGTGTCGAAGGTTTGCCGCGCCTTGGTGAGCAGGATGGTTTCCAGCCTGTTCTGCTTTGAAACTGTGACGCGCACGCTGATGAGCTCTTCATTGTGATTTATGTACATGGAAGTACATGTACCTTGCTTTCCTCCAATACTCACATGGTATTCACCATAGCACAGCTGCATTCCTACCACTTGCTTATTGCCACCAATCTCGGTGTGGTAACAAACAACCCTGTCGAGCTTCCCCTTGGTCTGAGCAAAAAGACCCGTGTCAAAGCGATTTGTTGCCGTCGAAATTCCGTCCCATAACCATTGAGGATACTCCAGGTGCTGGTAGTATTGAATGCTTCCTACATAGCCAGGGCTATATCGCTCCCAGAGACGAGCAGGTGCAAGGATTTTGTCAAGATCCCTTCCATACTGGTTCTCAACATCATAGTTGAATTGCTTGAACAGCTTGGCTTTGCTCGTGTCGGATTCAGACCAAGACGATGAAATGGTAAGTTTGGAATGGGCGCGCTTGTCTTCCACCTCGTAATATGTACTCCCATTCATATATTTCCATTCTTGAGACGTAATCTCTGTCTTCCGCTTCTCAATGCATTGCATTCTTGCTCTTTCAACTGCAATCTGGAGATCTTTGATCGCCTTTACAAGATTCCTTTCATATTTGGGCTTTGATGAATCTGTACCGTCGATGTCCATGCAGTATTTGCAACGAGTCCAAAGGGCAGAGATGTACAGCGTACCAAAGGGAATGATGAAGGGTAGGCAGTACCAAGGTGATTCGTTCTCGATAAATGAAGGCGCCTCAAGACATAGAAAGGTGAGCATAGAGTGGAAGTTCCTGGCCTGGCTGAGTGGCGGTTGGTCCGTCCAGTTCTTGAGCACGAGGTAGATGCCGTGAAGTTTCTGTTTCAACGTAGTGGCCTCATGCTGTTGAATCTTTTCGTCTACAAGAGCTTCCACCTTGCCCTTGATACTGTCCCAGATATCTGTGTCGCCTGGCCAGAAGGTATCCAGTAAGCCCGAGACCAATGAGCCAATAAAAGGCACGTCGCTCAAAGCCGCACAGATAACAACCTTGGTCACTTCGTTGACGTTATCCGAGTTGATTTTCTCATCAGGGAGATATAGCCCTGGTGTATTAACAGACACAGTTTTAAGGACATCGTGTGTTGTTTTGCGAATTGTGTCAAATTCGTTAGACATCATCTTATTTGCCATCAAAGCCATAAGTTAAAATAGAAAGAATGTGAAGTAGGTTATAGAGATACGCAAATCTAAGCACAATCTATATTCTTATACTTATGTACTCCGGATATCACCGGTAAAATAGGCTTTATGCTTATAGTTAAAAACCTTCTCTGGCATATAGATCACTCAGAACTCCATTATGGCTTAATGTGTATATAGTTCGAGACTCTACTAGTGCTAGGTATAGACTGTCGACTGACCTACGAGATACTTTAAAATCAGCCGTAGTTCCATAATCCCGCCGTGGCTCACTGTTAAGATCGTGTGAGCAGTTCGAGACTCCAATGGTACGATAAAGCCACCAAGGCCTAGACCTAACCCCGCTTTCCTCGCCATCATGTGATTAATGGATAAGACTCTGGCGGCTATTGTTAATTCGTTCACTGTGCTAGATAGCTATTACTCAATGATATCGAGTCTTTTCCTAAGTAAAAGTCTTTCATATAAATTCTAATATTACCTATCGTTATATAAGAATAGGAGCTGGCGAAATCATGAAGAAAAGCCTATTGAAGAGGGTGTTGCAGGGTAGGTATTATTTTTTAGACCCTGGCGAACATGACTTGAAGGATAACAATACCGGACGAAACTTACAGTGGGTCGTTATGTTCAGTACGGCCCTTCTACCCTTGAGGCAGGCTGCGTACCACAGGATTTCTGGTCTAGATTTGCCACCTGGTTAGCTGACAGATTAACAAAGTCTGGTCGTCACGAGGATTACCCTTTCGAGCTATTCTAGGTGGTCCCGCATTTAAGCCCCTCGCTTCTTTGCTACAGTATCCCGGTCTAGCTTGTCAAACCTGCTCTATTTGGTAAGACGAAGCTAGTCTGCTGATGTTACCCCGCAAGATAACCAAAGAAACTCCGGTGCTCGCGATGCTGGCTGACTTTCCGCTAGCCCAGACTCGGTATTTTTGTTTTCCTTTGGGTCTGAATGGCCTGAACGAATGTTCAGCTATTCGCCTCCGACTCCCACTTTGAGCTGAAGAGATAAGCAGACAGGGGAGGAGAAATGAGAGACTGACTGTTAACGCGCCCTTTCTACTCCGCGTAAGCAATATAACTCCATCCAGGACAAACGATCGTGTCTGTGGCAAAAGAGGCAGCGTCAGCCCGGCAAAGGCCAATCACAGTAGCCAACCTCACAAGCCCCACTCATCTTTCTGAGCATTAATGATAATGGATCTTGGACTAGGTCTTCATGGCGATGTGGTGGTAGTGACGGGCGCAGGTGGACAGATAGGCCAAGTCATCGTCGAAGCATTTTTGAGCGCTGGCTGCTTCGTCGGCGGCTTTGACATCGACAAGTCCAAGTTTGTCAAGCAACACGAGAATCTCTTCTGGGTTGCTGTCGACACCACCGACGAAGAAGGCATGATTGACGCATGGAAAAGCGTCGAGGAAAGGTTTAATTCGACACCTACAATCTGTGTCTGCGCAGCTGCAGTTGATCTCAGCTTCATCGAGCATCGCTCATCCATCACGAAGATGCCGACAAGTCAATTTCGCAGAACTCTTGACATAGTGAGTTCATTTGGTTGTCTATCTGTGAGGAGGGGTTTCTAACCTTTGTATAGAACACAACAGGAACTTTTATAACGGCGAAAATATGGCTTCAACACGTAGAGATGATGGTCAAGAAGAGCGGTGCGAAACCGAGCGGCGCAAATGGCTCACATACGTCAACAGAAATTCCACCCAAGAGCAAAGAAAAGAATATCTCGTTGATAATCATCGGTTCGGAGGCTGGGGACTTTGGAGTCGCCGGCAACCCAGACTACGCAGCAAGCAAAGCGGCAGTACAATTCGGTCTCGTCCTATCCCTAGCCCCAGACGCTGCTCGCATCCACCCATCAGCAAGAGTCAACTCCATTTCTCCTGGAGCTGTTGATACAAAAAGATTCAGTGCCGAGTGCGCAGAGGATAGCTCTGGTGCACTTCGGTGGATCGAGTCCGAGGCGACTGTTGCTCAGAAGAAGGCGGTGGATGTTGAGGGTATCGCCAAGATGTGTCTGGTGCTGGCCAGTGAGAAGTGGTCTCCTTCGGTTACTGGTCAGAACGTGAGGTTAAATGGCGGGAAGAGTGGGAGGCTTTTCTGGAACAGGAACGGTGATGCTTTGTGGTGATGCTGATAACCTGTAGATTTTGATTGAGAACTTTGCACAGAAACAGTTAGCGACAATTGAAAGGAATGAGATATAATTGTAGTCTGTTGTGTCAACTGAACAGCTGGTCTTGAAAGTCTAACAAGCGTCTTCACCTATAAGTCAGATTGAGCGCGAGTCAAGTGGCACCAGAGCGCTGCGTACACTCATACAGAAAACGACGTCGCAGGTTCATTTCCAAAGCTATGTTACTGAACCTATGAGCTAGGCGCCCTTGCCTTCCAAGCCTTCGCTACATCTGTCATGCACTCAAAGATAATCTCCCCTTCAGCAGCGCTACCAGCCTTTGCCTTGAGTTTGGCGACAAACTTGTCAATCATCCCGATGACATGGGACCTGCCAGCGCACTCAGGATGAAGAATAAGAGGGAAGACAGATCCATGTCCAGCGCCAGGGCCTTCATCCACAAAGCTCTCATTCTCCCACAGCCATTCAAAACGATCTAGCCACATCTTCTCTATGACATCTGTGCTCACGTAGCCTTGGGTTGTAGCTGAGTGGGGGTAGAAGCATAGAGGGGTAGCGTCTTCAGTGTACCAACTACCGGGAATCTCTACCACGGACGTTTCCGCCTTCTGGGTCCCGGGCTCGGGTTGTTCGGTGAATGTTATTGGCTTCATCCATGTACTGGCAGGTCGATCGTAGTCAGGAATTGCCGGCTTGCCCTCCGCAAAGGTCTTGGGGAGGAAGTATGGCAGACTGTCGTGGGAATTCAGGCTAGCATCGTATAGAAACCCGTGTTCTTCCAGGAGACGGACTGTTGACTCCCTGATATCGTACAAGGGAGCTCGATAACCCAAAGGCTTCTTACCCTTACAGAGGGAAGTGGCTAGTTCGATGCACTTCACCAGAATATCTCTTTCCTGCTGCTCGGACAAGGAGTATGCGCCCTCGTGACTGTATCCATGCAGGCCAATCTCAGCACCGCTCGCAATGATGGCCTGGGTCTGTTTGGGGTAGCTTTCCATCGAGTGGCCTGGAATGAACCAAGAGACATTCTGCGATATTTTATGCTTGCTGAAAACCCTCAATAGTCTATCAACGCCGACATTGCCGCCAAAGTGGGCAGCTGAGTAGTCGGCGAGCTTGTTCTCTGGGACATGGCCGGTTCCTATAAGTCCTGAGACAGCGTCAAAGTCGACAGAGAGACAGATTCTCAATCTTCGACGTTTCTGAGGAGCATTGGAGGCGGTTGGGAAGGCCACTCTATGAGTTAAAGAATTGCTCGCGGTCTTTGCTTGAAGATCATCCTGCGTTTCCCTCCACAGCAAGCGGCCCTCCTGGCCTCCATCGACCGATATACACTGGCCTGTAATATGTCCTGCAGCTCTATGAGATGCCAAAAACGCCATGCAATGAGCTGCATCACTGGGCTCCGCTATCTTACGGAGAGCGACAGTCGCTTCGGCCTCTGCCCATCTCTCCTTCGGGTCATCCAGTCGGTCTCCTATCAGCGGAGTGTTGATCCATCCAGGCGCCACAGCGTTAATGCGGGCTTTCGAGTTGAGCTTCACGATCTCGTTCTTGACGGTTTTTACAAGCCCATATTGGAGTCCGGCTTTGCCTGACGCATATTCAGCGTGACCAGCCTGCCCAAAGACGCCTGTTTCGGAGCCGGTGACTACAATAGCGACGTTGTCCAGCTCCTTACCAGATACTTCTTGCGCTTGTTTTACGGAGCGAAGGAAGTGTTTGATAGTGAGAAAGGTACCGCGGACATTGACGGAGTAGACTGCATCCCATTTCTCCGTGTCGATATCCCAGATTGATGGATGGCTGCTCTCGTCTGTGATGCCAGCGTTGGCAATGAGGATTTGGACTGGGCCGAACTTGGTGCTGGCCTCTTTAAATGCCTGCGCAATGGACGATTCGGTTCTCAGATCACCCGAAACATGATGCAGTCTTGTTTTCTGCTCCTCAGAGATTGACAAGGTATCGATATTCAGTGAGTTTCTGTCAAAGGAAGTGACCCGGCATCCGTTGGCTGGTCGCAAACATTAGCCAGAGTGAACGGACTTAATGCTCGTTGATTGAAAATTTACCAAGAAATTCCTTGACAACAGCTCCGCCGACCCCTCCGGCCGCTCCCGTGACAAAGGCATGGCAACTCTCAAGACCAAGAAACGTTGACGATGAGTCCTGGAGAGACATTTTCAGGGCGTAGTATTGCTTACAAGCGAGCAATCGGTTTGGTGATTCGTTCACTGGCGAAATGCCTTCAAATACACTGGAGCCGTAGAAATGCTGTCAAAGAGGGGAGGAGGGATAGATCTGCTAAGTTACGTCAGGACTTCTCTATATCCACTACCCTTTCGTACTGGAATCCGATTAAGCTTCGATGTTGGTAGCCCGATGAGGAAAGACGGGGCGGCTAAGATTTACCCTCGGGGTTGTTGTATCAACCGCCGACCATCAGCGAACTTCCCCGCGTTGGCCTGCAATCGGGGATCCTGTCGCCGGGGAAGCATGGTTCGATATGTCGGCAATGGATAAAGCCAATCCTATACTAGTAATTCCTGGCTAGACTGGGTTTTAGAGTCTGGTAACTTAGACATCACGGACCTAGACCGTGATATGTGACTGTAATGTTGAGGCTGTTTATCGCTGTTATTGTACCCCTGGTCGACTCGTGGATGGGCGTCGTAATAACGCGAAAGATAAGGCCATGTCTTGAATAGCCTTCAAGTTTCCCATAAGACGTCTGGAGTTGGACTAACTTACCCTTCTCAGTTGAACTCATTAATTCTCTAAACATCGATTACAATAGAAGAGAACAAATCTCCCGTAACCAAACAACCAGACGGCACAGCTACTTCAGACAGCCACGATGACTGCTATGTTGTCGCGGAGCATACCCAGGAGGTACCAGTAAGCTTCGGACTCCTCTCCCTCACAGGCCTAGGCATAATCATTGGAGTCGTCTGGCCTGCTTCCGGCGGTTCAATCCAAGTTGCCATCTTCAATGGCGGATCCCCGGGTATGTTTCATACCACCCACGCTAGACTCACAGCAAGTGACTTAACTACAGGTGTTCTATACGAGTTCATCGTCGTATCCTTCTTCTACTTCTTCGTCGCCGCATCCCTCGCCGAGCTCGCTAGTGCCATGCCCTCCAGCGCAGGTGTATACTACTGGGCCTCTGTCACCCCAGGCAAACGATACGGCCGGGTCGTTGGTTTCTTCGTCGGCTGGTGGAATTATCTTGGCTGGATTTGCGCTGGTGCAAGCATGGCTGCGATATGGAGCAACAGCATCATCCAGATCTATGCATTGAAGCATCCCGACTACATAATGAAGGAAGTTCACGTCTTTGTGGTGTTTGTTATCTCCCTGGCTCGCCTGCTTCTCGGTCTGCTTCGCTGGTCGGGCAATGCCTCTTCTCAACCAGTTCGGCATTTACTGGCTTCTGATCGGCCTGCTTATGACGATAGTGGTTCTTGCAGCTGCACCACTTCGAAGCGGGGGAAGTGGCCATGCAACTTCATCTTTTGTGTGGCTTGTATGGCAAGCTGACCTCGGTTACCCCAACGTTATAGTGTTCCTTTGCGGCATATTGAACGGCGCTTACAGTGTCGGTTGTCCTGCAGCTGTAAGCCATCTAGCTGAGGAAATACCCCGCCCGCAGAGAAACGTGCCTCTTGCGATGGGCCTCCAGGTTATTACGGGCTTCATCACAGGTTTCTTATATCTGATCGCTCTCATGTATTCTATCCATAGCTACGACAGGATCTTTGCAAGCCAATTTCCGCTTGCAGAGATTTACCTTCAAGCTACCGGATCAGCTGATGGGACGATCTGTCTCCTGGTTCTCATGCAGACATGCATTGGGCTAACCATCGTCGATCTTTACATCACGTGTGGACGAACCTTGTGGACATTGAGCCGCGACGGGGCAACACCATGGCCATTAGTCTTTTCCAAGTTCAACCTCAAGTTCGATGCACCCATCAATGCAACCATGGCCTCTGCGGTGCTCGTCACCTTGATGGGATGCGTTTACGTCACAAGCAAAACAGCTTTGAACGCCATCATCGGCTCGTTCGTACTTATGTCTTCGTCAGCATATACAGCAGCGGTCCTGCCTCATCTTCTCACAGGGCGGAGAAATGTTGTTTATGGCCGATACGAATGGGTAGAAAGCTCGGTCTCGTTGTCATCGCGATCGCAAGCGCGTATATGGTCATTGCTTTTGTTATATACTGCTTGCCCTTTTCCTTACCTGTTACCGCCAAGAATGTGAACTATGCCTGTCTTGTTTGGGGTGGTTCAATCTTGCTGCTGGGTATCTCCTGGCTGTGGAAGGGGAGGCATGGGTACATAGGACCCATCAGGGAGACCAGCAACTAACGTTGGGGCGCCTTGATGCTGGTACCCGAGCCATAGTAGAGAGTGTTTGATTAGAGCATTGGTGTTTCCTAACGACAATCAACAGTAACATAAGAATACATGTTTCTATTGCCTTGTCTATGAGCGACGTGCTGACCAATAGCTCACTTCCTCTTTACCAGAATTAAGGCAACAGCCGTCTTGGCCGCCAAAGCTGACAACTCAATTGGCTCTCCATTCTCCACCAACACCTTGCGAACCTTACTCATCAGGACACGAGCGGGATCTTCTTCTGTTCCAACGAGTTTGGGATTCTGTTTCTGCCAACGACTCACTGAACCGAATGTTCCTACTAATCTCTCTATCCCCTGGACTTGCTTATCCACGGACTCATCACTGGTGCCCTGGCTGCTTTCCTTTCTGCCTGCATCAGGGACGAAGCCATCTTCAGCAGTGAGCACGTGGCGGGCAGATGCTTGCTTATCGTACAGCTTGGAAGTCTCGGGATCATCCCAGGGCATCGGCAGATCGACATAACCACTTTGAGTGAGATGGGTACCTGCCCTTGAGTAAGGGGCAAGAGCCTCTAGAAAGTCGTTAAATATGGATTGAAGTTCGGTGTTGTTGTTGAATGAACCTATACGATCTCGATTAGCATGTAGCAGCCGCCAGAAAAGGAGTTCTCCATACCCGATTCTCTGAAAACAGTCCATATCGCGACAGTCCCTCCTGGTTTCAATACTTTGGCTGCTGCTGCCCAGAATCTCGGCATATCGAACCAGTGAGCCTGGAGACTGTTAGTGGATGCAATTGGGTTTCGAAAGACATACATACCGCAGTCGCAGCTGTTATCATATCGACAGAGGAATGAGGGATATCATTGATTTTGTCAATATCTTCTGCCGTGCTCAAATGGTATACGATTGAGGCACCAGTGCGAGTCTTGCCACCCAAGGTAGTAGCTGTTGCGATCATGCTCTCTCCCGGATCAACGCCGTAAGCTAGATCAAAGTGCAGCGCAAGCTTTTGAGTCGCTGTACCTGGTCCGCAGCCGACATCCAATACACACGCAGTCTCGCCATTGGTCGATGTGTGATATTTGAGAATGAAGTCGATAAGAGCATCAGTATATCCGAGTCGCCCCGCAGCGTAGTCGGAAGCTTGGTCGGTAGTGTAGTTTCGAAAAGTGATATCTCGCGGTTCTGGCATATCCGACGCCATGATTAATAGCGTTGCCAGAACATTTGCTCTCGTGTCAAGACTGACAGTCGTGATTTTCTATCAAGGCGGGGAACAGTTTTATAAGCCTCTCGGGTCGGACATCGGGGGACATAGTAAGCACCGGTTCCGAGTAGATGACGTACCCAAAAGATGACACCGCTCTCAACAATTTGGTGTTCCGTCGATCTGGCCTTTTGAGCTATGTATGTGTGAATAGTCGAAGCCTGGGAATTGTTGCGGGGGTAAGGTCAATTGATCCTAATCAATGGCGCAGCTTGGGCTTATCAGTATCCGGAGTGTGCTCCATACATGGCAGCCACCACTTCATTACACGGACTAATTATCCGCAACGTCAAGAGCAGGGCTTATTTTGACTACGAAATACGAAAACAATAGTTTATATCGTAAAAAGAAGATTATCAAGCTTAAGATTATAAATGTCACTAGTAAGTAGGCTATTGTGCCGCTAATTCACGCTATTCAATTCTGTAACCGAATTGTCGCTATAATCATCGATAGCCTCAAGCCATTTTCAGCTCTAGATCCAAAAAGAAATGAATTTCTCTCAGGAGACAGCGCCACCAAGAAAATTCAGCATTCTATAAAGAGTAAATCCCTCTGCTGGCTCTTTGCTCCTGTTCTTTGTCTCTCTTATCCCAATATTGTCAATTCTTTGACGTCCAATCTTTATCATCCGTTTTGTTTTCTGACCTTCATCATGGTCGCCATTCGCTCCTTTCTTACCCTTTCCGCTGCGGTCGGCATTGCGTCTGCTGGGAAGTGCAAGCCTGAAAGCCGATCGAGCTCCATCGTGTCGGTGACAAGCAGTACTGGTTCCGCCAGCGCGACTGTGCTTGGATCTACTACTACTCTGGCTGACACGACCATGGAAATGAGCCTTACTGAGTCTGCTGCAGAGACTGCTTTCAGCGAGACTGCCTCCGCAAGTGGTTCAGGCTCAGCCACCCTCATTGAGTCTTCTACTACTCTGGCCGATACCACCGTTCAAACGAGCATTGCGGAGTCTACTGGTTCCAGCGCCACCTCTTCCGATGTCAGCACAACCGAGTCGAAGCCCACTACCTTCCTCACTTCTTTCACCACGTTGAACGCAGACACCACTACCGAAGCTGTAACCACCACTTCAGCTGCCCCCGGCCCTGTAGTATCCTGCCCCTCAGAGGTAGACCAGTGTCTTGGCACCATGGAGATTCAATGTAATGTGCTCCTCGGAGGACTGAACAGCCCTAGCATTGTCAATGATATGAACGAATGTGCTCAGCAATGCAACTCCGACAATTCTTGTCGAGCCTTCACATATAATTCGTACATGCATGAATGCTTCATTATCACTACCCAAGAAATCGCCCCTAACAATATTGGTGGTTGGGTAGCTGGCATCAAGGGAACGTGCGGTGAAAACACCGAGTCTAGCAGCACCGTCTTTACATCCACGGCCGAAGCCACGACTACCGAAGCGGCAACGACAACCAGTCTGGCACCTGCTGACCCCACATGTCCCTCAACAGTTGAGCAATGCGCCGGTGACATGGCGGTGCTGTGTGATGTCCAGCTGGGTGATTTGGAACTCGCAGGGTACTCGAAGGACATTCTTGAGTGCGCCTCATTCTGCGATGATGATGATACTTGCGCCGGCTTCTCCCGTTTCCGGTCGACTGGAGGTTGCTTCAAGGCCATTACCCTCATCGCCGGTGTCACGCAGACGGACAGACTAGGATGGGACAGTGGTGTCAAGCTAAGCTGTGGACAAAACATTCAGCCCACAACTACAGCCTTCACATCCACTGCCGAGACCACTACAACCGAGGCGGCTACTACTACAACTGCAGCGGCACCGCCGGTGGACAACTGTCCTCTCGAGGCAGGCATGTGTATCGCGACATCGAGAATCCAATGCGACGTTCGTCTCGATGGTCTGGCCCTTTTGGGGGCCGGTAGTATCGCGCAGTGTGCTCATCTCTGCGCGTTTGATGATTCATGCTTTGGCTTTTCCCGTAGACGGGAGGATGGTGCGTGTTTCTTAACTTATTCTGAATCTGTTACCTCATCTGAGCAAGAGGGATGGGACAGCGGTATCCCGTACTCTTGTGCCGCTTAGATGCCGCAAGTGCAGGGATTCACTGTGATCGACTGTCTTGATGTAGGGAGAGTTTGGAATTGACTCGGGAGTGGCATCGATAAGAACACCCGAGGGCTCGGATTGGATGTAATGAAGGGCATAATCGTAATCTTCTTGAACATTATTAGGCTATTTACTTGATACCGAAATAGTTGGTACATTATTGCTCTCTTCTTGTGATATTCGTATAAAGCTATGTGTAGGCGAGGAATGTAAACACCTCGTTCCAAAGGAGTGGACACTTCTAGCCAAGCATTCCACCCAGACTATCGTCTTGAGAGTCTTTGTTTGCACCGTAACGAAACAGGATAGTATCCTGGTAACCGTTCCCAAGACCTAGCAAAGCTACTGATTCGCATGTACTTAGCGGCGTTGGGACCGCCGCCCCGGACCAAGGCTGAGAATGCGTTAGTTCTGATGGGATCCCCCGCAATGTCGCTTTCGGTCTTGTAAACGAAGACTTGGGATTCCGATCTCCACAAACTGCGTCGAGGTGCTGACTAGAACAAGCGCCACCTAAAACCAAAAGCTCGCTTAGCCGGGGTGTGGAATGCGTTCGATCCTATCACAACGCTATTGTCATTCGGGGTTTCACGCTACTGGTCTTTACATCCAGGGGAGGTTCACGCTAGAGACGAGAGTCGTTCAGGAGAGTGCGGGCCCGAGTACGCCCGGAGCTCTCCACATTCCGATCCAACCGGCTCATTGGCCATCGATATATTGATTGGCTGGGATGCCCCGCGAGATCGGAATTGCCCATGCCATGTGGGTACGGGGAAGACGGCCTTCGAGATATCCTGACGTTGGTTCCTCGTGTCTGTAGCTGTTAAATAGATGAGCTTATCTTCTTTGGGTTGTGGCTGCTTACACTTAACTATTCCCTTATGGATTAAAAGTACTGTAAGATGGCACTCTCCGGCCCCTTAAGAGGCCTGCCTGCCTTCAGTGGTAATGAAAGCCGTTCTCTACTACGGAGTATAAAAGCGGGGATGTCGGCCCTGGCTGGGACACACGGTTCCCTCTCTGACTCCCCAACTATAGTACTTGCGCTGCTGCTACATTGCGCCAACGCCAAAGATGGCAAGCGGCTCAGGCAATGAGACTAGGTCTCAAGGGCCTGATATCCTACGCCTGAACATATGCCTCCTCGTATTCTCATCTCTTATCATAACGGCGCGTCTATACGCTCGTTGCTTCATGACCAGGGCTTTTGGGGTTGATGACTTTCTGGCATTACTTGGCTTCGTGAGACTCCCTGTGAACTCTTCCCCATTGCACCAACGTTGACATGTATATGGCTTAGGCATTGACTGTCGCTATTTCCGCTATCGAGATTGCCCAAGTACAAAACGGATCAGGCTCTACAATGAGCACAGTCACTCCCGCACAGCTAAAGGCTTTCTTCACTGTACGCACCAATTAACTGCATGGATACATGACCGGCTCGTTTCTTGTTCCAGGCTAATAGAGAAAACCCAAGGTTCTGCCTGTTGAACAAATGCTGTTTTTCCCGGCGCTCTGCTTCATTCGCCTGTCAATTCTGGCTTTCATACCCCGTCTTCGCCGAGATCGTACGTGCTCTATCTTCAACACTGCTGGTACCAACTGACACTTGGCCTGCCGATAGGTCCATTCATGCGATGGATATGGGGCATCGGCGCCGTCATCGTTTTAATCACTCTAGCAGCATTACTCTTCTTCCTCCTAGAGTGTCAACCTATCGCGTACGTGTGTCAATTTCTTTCATCTTATTCAGGTGGTCATCTAATACTGCCCTAGGGACCTCTTTGATCGCATGAAGCCCAATAGACATTGTGTCAGCCAAAAAGCGGAGGCTCATCTTCTTTGGGCGCACAGTTTTATCGGAATTTTCATTGACGCCGCACTATTTGGAATCCCAATCTGGGTCATTTACGAAAACATGAGGTTTGGATCTCAGGCTATAAAAGTTATTCTCGTCTTCTGTGTTGGCTTAGTTGCCATCGTGGTTGGCATCATTCGACTTGGATTCATGATGACTACGGACTTTGGCGTTGACACGTTAGTTACCTGCCATGTCTCCTTTGCTCCCACTGACACTTTCACCACAGGACATACAAAATGGGCCGAGTTGCCATCTGGGTGTCGATTGAATTACACGTTGGACTCTGGTGTGGCAGCTTCCCTGCTCTGCAGCCTCTGATTCGCCTTGTTTCCTACCAGGTCGGTCTTCGAAGTCATCTATATAGTACAGACAAAACGCCCGCTCGAGGAACTAGGACTGGAACTCGACCTGGTGCAAGTCAATACATCAGGCAGTCTCATGTTGCTGACACCGACCCTGGGAGCGATGGCGCAAGCGCAAGAACTATTGTCAAATGCGGTAACGCGACGACAGAATCAGTGGAGCTTGGGCATGTGGATAACAAAGGTATCAATGTGAAGACTGACGTAACGGTGAGGATAGAAGATCAAGTTTACTCACGAGATAGGGGCAAAATGGAGACAACGTGGGATGCAGTTTAATATGAGGAGTTATCTAGAGTATTATACTTCTATTTAAAATGAATATTTGCAAATATTTATAGTTTCCGAGGTAAAATGTTCCAAATTCTAACATAGCTTTCTATTGTTCATAAGCTGACCAATTGTGCCTCCAACGCTCAGACCTCCCGGATGCTCATGGCCATTCGCTCATATTTATTGGGTGTATCACTACCTCCAATCTGCCAGGTGTGACCAAGCGGTCGAACACCGACAGAATTCAAGTTCCAAGTACCTGCAGTAGGTATACACGTGGGAGGCACACCAGAAGATCCGCTCGACACACAAGACATCGCCGGGACCGAGCACTCAATTCCAAAGGGACCATCCAAGCCGCAAGTCAGGAAAGCCGTCTGCAAAGGAGTCTCGCTATGGCAGACCGCAACTGTCGCAGGCCTGTTGAGTTCCTCATTCGTCGCACCATAGTATCCACAGAGATACCAGCCAAGGTCATTCATGATCCTTCCTTGAGAGTCGATGGAGTATGGTCGAGCGGAGGGATTGTCGTCCTCAGTGGCGGGGTCGAATACGGCGACGGTGCCGTCGCGGTTGTAAGTTTCGAGACTTCGTCCTGAGACGGCGTTGGAGCCGGAAGCGAACATTGTGAAGGTAGGGTTGGCTGCAGATGAGGTTGTCTCGACGGTGGTGGTGGTGGCATCGGTGGTGGTTGGCTCAGCAGTTGTAGTCTCTGCAGGAGCCTCCGTGGTGGTTGTGGCTGCAGACGTCTCAATAGTGATGGAGGAACCCGATGTTTCAGCTGAGGAAGCAAGTGTCTCGGTAGAGGACTCAACTACCGTGGATGAAGGAGCTCCTCCATCCTCAGTGGTCAATGCAACAGAAGTGGCCGATAAAGTCTCGCCGGAGGCATCAGAGGTGACAGCAGTGGATATGATAGTGGCAGAAGTGGTAGCAGAAGTTGTCTTGGCTGAGACTAATTTTATCTCAGTACGCAATCAATTAAACATAGCACCAATAAATACTCACGAGGCTTGCAAGGGCTTGCGACAGCAGAGCCAATTGCCAGTAGGCCCATCACTAGCCGCAAATGAATGACACGCATTGTAGCAGATAAAGAGTGACTAAAGTGAATACAAGCGAAAGAATAGGAAAATCAAGATTCCGCGGGTCTTTAAGATCCTTTTATTGTTGTGACTTTGGCAATTGGAAAGGGGACTTTAAAATGTCATGCGGCTAAAAGACGCCATAATCAATAGTGATGTTTTTAGTGCAACGCCAGACCCAAGTTGACGGCTCAGCTAAACGAGTTCAGCATACAAATCCCCTGGGCGTCGAGAATGCGAGTGTGCAATTGGCTGCATTAGTGCCGTCAGTGGCCGCAATTTCCCGGCTTTGGTAGAAAAAACCTTGTTGAGGAAAAAGGGCAGAGGGACTTAATGTGTTATTTTGACCGAGTGGTTGAGATAATCGTGCGGGATGTCGAACTCGCCAAACAGACGAAATGAATCTGCCTAACAGATGGAAAAAGCTAGTGTATTATTTTCGCCGAGTGGCTCAGATTATCTTGAATGAGTGTCAGAGACCGAACAGCTGATGGCTCACATCACGCGCTTCGCACGCATGTCAACTTTCTCAAGTGTTTCAGGAGTGGCGGGTCCCACTCAAGCCTTGCTGGTCGATGATGCCTTGATGGATCTCGTCTGTGAGCTGCAGGTCAGATCCTGCACGACAGTACTAAATGGGGCTGAAGCATGAACGCATCGCGGTCCCAAAATCTTAGTCATTTTACGGGTATATGTTGCTGGCTCTGGCCCCGGTGTCAGTCTAAGCTGCTTCCATCAATTCCACTTCTAAACGTAACCGAGACTCTGCATCGGCAATTGAGATGCATATCCCACCTCTACTCTTCTCCATCCTTGGAGTAGTCTCCATTGCTGCGGCAATCCCCAGCCGAGTCCCAAAACTAGTGCGGCTAATTCCTACGTTGCAGAAACTTGATGCAAATGCAGATGAAGACAGTCTTCGATACCAGCCAGTCCTCTACTCTGGCAAAAACAATTGTTCTCACGCCGCAGCTATCTATAAGAACGGTACCATAAACCCCGGTATTACCCCTTATGCTGGGTGCCATGATAAACCTCGACGAGACGGTGCAAACGTCTACACGAGGAAGCGCTGCAACAACGGTTGGTGCGCATACATGTAAGTCCCAGCGTCTAATGCCCGCAAGTCCAAACTGACAGGATCAAGGTATGAGTACTACTTTGAAGCGAGTAAATTCTTGGGTCTCGGTCTCCGCGAACCCAAGTGGGAACACGTAGTGGTCTTTGTCAAAAACAACGCCATCCAGCATGTTGCAGCCTCAGCAAAAGGAGAATACATTCGCAGTGACAAACCCCTCCTACAAGACAGCCATCCTATGATGGTCTATCAACAGATCATTTTCCTGCCGACTCAAGGCTTTCAGTTTGCCGAAAAGAAGCATGTGGAAATGGTTAAAAAGGGTCGTGCGAAATGGTATATGGGGGATCTAGTTGGCTGGCATGGGTTCCCTTCCCCGGAGCTGAGGAAGAAGTTGTCAACTCATGACTTTGGAAAGGCGAAATTCCATTTGGCGGATGAGCCGTTTGCGAAGACTCTGGAAGAGGCAGCTGGGAAGAATGTTCCTGGATTCAATTGTCAGATGGATGAAACGCCGGATATGCCCGAGGAAAAGCAGAAGGAGAAAGTGAAGAGTCAGGAAAAGTATGAAGTGCAAGAGAATGAGCAAAAGAGTGAGAATATTGAGGAGAAGGACTCGAACAAGAAATTCGACATCAACGAGAAGCAGAACAAACAGGAGAAGAAGGAGGAGTACAAGGAGGAGGAAAAGAAGAAATTTGACATCAAGGAGAAGGAGGAGGAAAAGAAATTCGATATCGAGGAGAATGTAAAGGACAAGGAGGAGGACAAGAAGGGCGACGAGAAGGAGGACGAGAAGCAATTTGACATCAAGAAGCAGAAGGATGAAGACAAATAAATTCTACTGACAGGGTTTTCTATTGTAGCTGGTTACCTTGCATCTCACAATTGATCAACCTTGCCCATGTCATAAGACAAGATAAAGCCGTTCGAGATCTCTATTTATCTGCAAAGCTTCGAAATCACTATGAACAGCATATGCACGTGGTGGTTCTTGTCAAAAATAAGCCTAACCGGGAGAGTAGGAAAATAAACATCTTTAGAGTAATGACATAGATCCTGTCTCCAACACCACGATTAGTAAAATCATCTACCGTACATGCCCACTTCCGCGATTTGATCATGTATGATTCAACGTGTGAGGCGCGTGATGTGTGCCATCAGCTGTGGGTCTATCAACTCAATTCAACAGACCACTTCAAGTCTTGGCTGATCACGATTTCACATCCATCGGTTCTCGCCGAGTCTTTCCCCGCATTCCCACTCCACTCCTCATTCGTGGGAACATCCCCGCTGCTCAATCTTAACACTAACCTAATCCCCATCAGGTAATCCGATCATCCCATCACGTTAGGCTTATAAGTGTACTTTGTGACTTCGCATTACTATCTCTGGAAATATGTTGAATGAGGGGAAGGTCGTCTTATGCGTCACGTTCTACATCAGCTGAGGATGTTATAAAAGTCACCTGCTCCCCAATATCAATACGGCTCCTCTCTTCTTTCCATCACTATTGTTGGGTATACCAGTATAACCTTCCACCATGTCAATGAAAGCAGTGCGTTTCCACGGACAGCAAGATGTTCGACTGGAGGACATACCCCTCCCCTCTCTCGAGCCAAACTCGGTCCGCATCTCTCCTAAATTCTGCGGAATCTGCGGGACAGACGTGCATGAGTATCTCGGTGGCAATAACCTCATTCCCAAGCCTGGCACCCCGCACGGCATCACTGGGGAAACATCGCCCCTCACTCTCGGTCATGAGTTCAGTGGCATCGTTGAAGAAGTGGGGAGTGAAGTTACGCGCCTCCAGAAGGGAGATCGCGTTTGCGTTCAGCCGATTATTTACGACAATGAGTGTCGTTCATGCAAGCGTGGTCTTGTCAATTGTTGCGATAAGAACGGATTTATCGGGCTGAGCGGTTGGGGAGGTGGTCTCTGTGAGACTACGGTTGTTCCGCAGGATGCGGTGAAGAAGTTGCCTGATAATGTTTCTCTTGAGGTTGGAGCCCTTGTTGAGCCGCTTGCTGTCGGATGGCACGCGATCAAGATATCGCCATATCAAGAAGGTGATTCAGCATTCGTGGTAGGCGGTGGACCGATTGGACTGGCTGTTGTCCAGGCATTGATTGGCAGAGGCTGCAAGAACATTATTCTCAGCGAGGTCAGCTCCAAGCGCCGAGAGTTCGCAAAGAAATTTGGCGCTCATCATGTCTTCGACCCCACCAAAGACGACATCGTGGCTGAAGTCAAGAAATTGACGGATGGTTTGGGTGCAGATGTCGGTTTCGACGCAGCTGGCTCACAGCATGCCATCGATGCAGCTTTCGATTGCCTTAAAGCCAGAGCCGTACTCGTCAATATCGCCGTTTGGGAAAAGAGGGCTCAATTGAACATGAATCAGATCGTGTTCCGTGAGCGATCATACGTTGGATGGCAAGTTCTCTCTGTCGTCATGGAAGCGATTCTAACTTAAATAGCGCCACGTATGCTCTTGGAGATTTTGAAGAGGTCATTGATGCGCTGTCGAATGGCAAGATTACGCCTGAGGGGATGATTACAAAGGTTATCAAGATGGATAAGGTTGTGGAGGAGGGGTTTCAGACGCTTATCAATGATAAGGATAACCATGTTAAGATTTTGGTTGATGTCAGTGCTGGTGTATAAAGAGCGGGAGATGGGCCGTCATAAAGTATGTAGATTAGTTGGTGAGGAGTTGAGTCTGAATTCTGATTACTGTTTGTTCTAGCCCCAGCTGGGTCCGTTCGCCATTCCGCCGTACAGGTCTATCCCGAGATCTCCCAGCATCCAATCCATATACCCGTTCGGACTCGCCATATGAGGCATACCACATAAATCTGGAGTTTCCTGCTGCAATTCAACACTCTCAGCCTGCACGGATGCCGCACCCGGTGTAGCCATCCTTCCAGCAAGATAGAAGCCAGGATCCAGCTGTTGCATCTCCCGTACATAACGAGCCTTAACCATAAGTCTCTGAATCGGCCTCCAAAGATTTCCCCTCTTACCCCTCTCATTCATATTCCATCGATTATGGACCGTGTTGATAAACTCCCATGCTCGATCACATTCCGGGGACGCTGGACGAGAACAGATCTCGGACAATACAAAGATGACTGCATGCCACTGTATATGGGCTTTAGAGTGCCACGTCCACTTTGATATACTGCTGTTTTTCATGATGAAACTCGAAAGTTCAAGGACTTCCATCGAGGCGGAGAACAGTCTATCTCGAATGATGGTCGAGGTGTATGCTTCCTTTGGCTTCCTTGGGAAGTCAACCATGAGCCCTGTGCGGGCAACGATAAGTCGGGCGACCTTGGTCGTGAACAGCATGAACGGCACAGATTCATCACAGTGACGTAGGTAGCGCTCCTCTAATCGGCTCTTGAGTTCTTGAACGAGTAGTTGACCATCAGCTCGTGCTGCGATGGCTGTCGAGCTTGATATCGGTGATGTATATCCAACCTTCCAGCCAGCTTTCGTCATCTCGCAACGCATTAGACAAAATGTCATCTGGGTATATCCTTCATGCTCTTTAGGAGCTTCTGTCATATGAGGGGTGATATCGCTATCGTTGATGTTAAGGGGAAGCTTTGTGTCAAACATGTCGCCTCGTACTATAGGTTCGTATCCATGAAACTCTGAGGATCGCATGTCTAGTAGACAAATATGCCACCATAGCCGTCGCCGTAGTTCGGTGTCGAATCGCTTGAGACCAAAGGTTGTTCCGTCACGGTGCAGACCCATAGCCTGGGCGATGTGAAAAATAAGTGACGTCAAGGACCATGTCGTTCTAGAATCATCCTCGTTCCGTAGGCCTGAGAGGAACAAGACTGCAGCCTGTAGAAGGACTAGGCTTTGCGTGTTCAACAAATTTGCGCGGGCCATAGCTTGCTCGACAGCAAAGCGGAACTTGTTAAGCGAGGTAGACCGCGACTCCCCGAGGAGGTTTGAGCACTGCCCTTCATCCATACTGATGACAGACGAATAGTAGATAGTAAATAGCAAGGCTTCCGACTCTCTATCCAATCTATCAAGCGAGACGATGGAGTCCCAGAACCACTGTTCTGTGGTGGGCATATGGAAAATGTGCACCAGTGGAAGGACGTTCTCGATGAAGATATTCAAGAGCGTGACCGATAGGTGCATAGGTGGATGATACAGAAGAAGAGAATGACAGAGGGAACGGTATCCGAGGACTGAAGCGCTTGTCCCGAGAGGTGAGGCCACTTCTGGTATGAGCCCTGATACATCAAGAGGATTGTCAACATCGTCTTCAGATAGTGGGTCATGTAGCATATCGCGCAATTCCTCGATCTAAATAACAGGCAATTTAGCAACCGTGATCGATGAGTAATGTCGCTGGATTGCTTACTTCGTTTCCTAGGTTAGCCCGCAAAATGTTACTGACATAGTAGCTCTTGCTGTCATCTATCAACAGACGACCAAGTTGCTGGTCGACAGAAGCATCAGGAATGGCGCCATCTAGTATTACTTCTCTATTTGAGCCACTACCGGATGGTAGAGTACTTGCTGTGGCATCGACCTGACTAGTGAGTTGTTTTATGATGTTTTCCAATTTCTGCAGCCGATCGACAACACGAGTATCTAGTGTTCGAGTAGGTCTCTTAGCAGCTCTACCGCGACCAGCGGGATATGAGCAGTCGCTATTGGCGCGGAGGCAGTTAGAGCAGGGCTTTTGACGGTCGCATTTTACTTTCCGCTGGCGGCAAAAGGTACAGCTGCGTAGAGGAAGTGAATCAGACGGAGTGGCTGGAGTTGGAAAGGGAGAGTTTGAGGTAGAACTCATGTTTGCAGTTACAGAGGTGAATGAAGTTTTCGGAACCATCGGAGTGGAGTTCCCTGAGACTGAGGATGCCATGGTTAGGTCTTGGATTGTTGAGAATATTAGGATGTAAAGGCTGAGGTGATGAACCAACATGCCAGTGCCTGTATCAGCGGCCCCGTTGTCGACCTTATCTTAGTGGCACGCTGACTTCGATAGCACGGACCAGACGGAGACGGGTAAGCTTATGCGTCTCCGACTTACACTTAATGTCAAAATTGGTCCAATAAACGAGCAAAGGTACCTTTCTCAGCTTTCGGGCTTCAGAGGCGGTCCAGGACTCGGTGCGGAAATATCGATCGGTCTTACAAAGGGAGGCTCCGTTGCTGCGATCGTGGTCAGTAGCAGAACTCGGCGCCGGGCGCCGCATAAGCATGATGAGGCAACAGATTGGCAGTGTTTCCAGCTCAGGCAAAGGTGACTTGGAATAAAAGGCTGGGTAAGACTTGGACATTCCCTGATTTATTTCTCAATCCATAGCTTTTCAGCAATTGGCTACCCATCATAATGAGTGACCAAGTTACCATAACACCCGAAATGGCCACCGACCAAAAGCCTACTATCGATGATCAATATCCAGACCATATCGTAACCTTCGACGGTCCAGATGATCCCTACAACCCGATGAACTGGTCATTCCGCAAGAAGTTCATCATTACCATCTCTTATGGTCTCACGACTTGCTGGATCACTTTGGCCTCTGCCATTTTTGCTGCAGCCATTGAATCTGTTTCTGCCGAGTTCAACGTCAACACTGAGACATCTGCTGCAGCGATGAGTTTACTTGTTTTTGGGTTCGGTCTCGGACCTTTGGTTTGGGGGCCATTGAATGAACTTTATGGTCGGAAGTGGCTTATTCTTATCGTGAGTTGCATTCTACTGTTGGGATGCAATAACTAACCGAAGCAGCCGTACTTCATCGCTGCCGCATTCTCCTTCGGTACAGCCACAGCAAAAGATATCCAAACCGTCCTCATCACGCGTTTCTTCTCGGGTCTTTTCGGCAGTGCGCCTGTTACGATAACCGGAGGTATCATGGCAATTATACGGGCCCCTCACCAACTTGGTAATGCGATTGTCGCTTACGGAGTTACTATTGTTGGACGTCCGACATTAGGTCCTATAATCGGCGGAGCGTTGTGCTCGAGCAGCCTAGGCTGGAGGTGGACTGAGTACCTGACTGGGATTGTGATGATGGTCCAGCTTGGGGTTGATCTTTTGGTGATTGATGAGAGCTATGCACCCACTTTGTTAGCGAGGAAAGCTCATAAGCTGAGACTGCATCCACAAAATTGGGCGCTGCATGCTAAGGTAGGTTGGGTAGTGAAGTGTATCTTCCGGAACTAACAGTGCAATAGCACGAAGAATGGGACGTGTCCTTCAAAGAGCTATACCAGAAGTAATTCATCCGTCCTTTCCAAATGATGGCAACACCAATCTGTTTTCTCATGTCGCTATACGCCTCATTTGTTTATGGTGAGTCTCCTTACAACCCACTAGGCTATGGCTCATCAAACCTAGGAATTCTTTATGCAAACCTCGAAAGCTTTTCCATTGAGTACCGGGAGGTGCGCCAACGGGAACCAGTCGTTAGCACTCTGCCCTTCATCGCTCTGTTAATCGGCATCCTTTGCGCAGCAGCGGTCAATATATACAACAACAAATACTATCGCAGAAAGCTTATGGAGAATGAATACAAAGCTGTACCAGAAGCTCGACTACCTCCGATGATGCTTGGAGGTATCGTCTTTACAGCCGGACAATTCCTCTTCGCGTGTAAGTGATTTTGGCAGCCGGGAGACTTCACAACTGAGAATAATAGGGACCTCATCTCCCAGCATAAACTATTGGCCATCAATCATCGGCATCGCTTTGACTGGCCTTGGCTTCACGACCATCTTCCAATCTGCACTAGGCTACCTCATCGACACGTTCACTCGCTACAGCGCAAGTGCAGTTGCAGCCAATACCTTCATGCGATCCATGTTCTCCGGCGCATTTCCTTTGTTAATCATTCCGATGTACCACGAACTCGGAGTGGACTGGGGAACAACCGTCTTTGGTTGTATTGCTGCGGCCTTGATCCCTGTTCCGTATCTGTTCTTTGTTTGGGGGAAGAGGATCAGAAGTAGAGGCAAGTGGAGCAAGGACAGCGTTTAGCTGCAGCATGCTTACATCGCCTTGAGACTTCTATCTTGTACATGAGTTTACAAACTCAATTGGTTTGTTTATCATAACCTGGGAAGGCTAATGCATACTGTTTTTATCTACCTGGAAATTAGGATATCTTGGTGGGGGGCCTTTTATGCATCACATGGAAAGATGCATCCATTACTATTGAACTTCACTAGAAGCATTTTAATTATATGACTTTTTATCGTCTCTTTCATACTCAAAGAGTAGGTCAATGTTCACATATAGCTGTTGTTCCTTCAGCCTTTCTTCAACACTCTTCCGTGCGTTCACAGTTGAATGTTCTGCTGCTCATGTTGAACATGGTCTGAACTCCTATATGTTGCGAAGCCCTCTCATAAGCACCATAAAGTTGAAGTCGCATAAGAACCTGCACTTTGCCCCAGGCAGGTCTCATCAGCTATATGCCGGGCAGCTCCAATACCAGGAATTCCATCGCTACCAGTACTAGAACAATCGGTTTCAACCAGCAGTCTTATCAAGCACACGCTTCAACAATGGAATTCATTACCAAGGCCCGCCACGAGACAGAAATTCGAGATCGACTCCACGCACTAGACTACGAAGTTCATGCTCTAAAGTTAGGCAGCGGATCTTTGGCTCGCAGGTTTGGCTTAAATGAATACCTTGAAAACGATGCGGGGTCTTTCTTATCGGTCTCGGAATCGCTAGAGGACGGAGAGATTCTCGAATATCCATACATCGACTATTGGCCTGCTGCTCGCAAACAAGGTGAGATTCAACGACGGACCAAGGTTTTGGAGAATGGAATTCGTACTATGAAGTGGAGTCTTGGGCTCCCGGACACGATGTCAAACCCAGCTCCTTCAGGCTTGGTCGACGCAGTCAACCCTGTCCAGCCTGTGGAGACTTACTGTGTTGCCCCTCAGTTTGAATCATTGCTGGATGAGCTTCAAAACTCTGGGATGATCGAAAAGAATAAGTGGCTGTACTACACCAGCACGGCTGCAGACCCGAAGCAGCAAAGGAAGAACGAGATCATGATGGCTTATCATTTCAAACGGCACGAGAATCCCGATCTAGCTGGACCTATTCCTGACCTAAATCCCAAGTTGCGAGTTTGTAAGAGAAAAGCCAACCCGCACCCCTCTCTTTCTATCAAGCACTCCATTCTCAGAGACCTTATCCATGACGCTAACCGTAACATTAGGAGTGGTGTGTGTAACTTCTACCTCCGCCACGAGTGCAAGCCAATGTACACATACAACTTCAACGAGCTTGAAGCTGACATGTTCTACGGCTGGCAATGGCTACGTTCTCTCCAACCAGGAGAATCTCTGGCCGGGGATATAGAGGTCCTTTGCATACGTAACCAAATGATCTGCGATATGATTGACAGCAGGGAAGACCCCATCTTTGAGGATCGCGCTGCACTGTGGCCCTCTATTGTCTTTGAGCGCCTGAAACCTGATTTTCGAGAAATTGAGAGGGCTGGTTTCCGCGTCTTGGCGTGGCGATTATGCAAGGTAGATGGGGTTGTGCCCTTGTGGCTAGACCGACTTGGCTTCTAGATTTCTGGCGTACCTGTCTATGAAAGACGCTGAAGGTTCTTTACCATAGGCTTATTGTTCACCTTGAGTAAGTAGACATTATATAGAAGCATCCACTTGTATTCTCATTTGTTGTAAAACTTTGTTTGTTCTCCATGCTTTGCTCATCGCGAGATTCATCTAGTGATATATAACGGTAACCCAATTTCTGGAGGCACACTCATGCTAGCATGCGTAATTGCGACAGGAACACGCTATTTACACTGGTCATTCGTAAAAGGTCACTCGTAAACAATCGTGCAAAAGTCCATTCTAAACTAACAGTCAGCCACAGCTCCATAGGCCTAGTGGAACCCAACTGACGGGCCTTGCGGACTTCGGACATCGTCAAGGTCCGGATACGAAACGACATCCGAAAAAGAAAGCTCTCTTTGCCGCGCGGGAAAAGAATGAATTAAAAAAGTGATTGGACAATTGAAGGCTAGTTGGTATGTGGAGTTCTCATCCTAATTACTCCTTATATATATAGGCTGGCCGCATAACTACAACAACCGGTCTTAGATACTTTAAAAGCAGCCGTTGAGAAAGCAGCATCAGAGCCTGCAATTCTTTTCGGTCTTTAGTTTCCTACTTATATCCTATTCAACTCATTGCACTTACACGATGACTTCGCCAAATACACCAAATACGCCAACACAACCCTCAAAAATGGGCGACACTATTCACTGCGACGACCTAAAATGGCTCCCTCTCGCTCCAAAGATCTGGATCAAACTCATCAAACTCACCCCTCAAACCGGCTCCTACACAGTCATGATCAGAGCCGAGCCCGGAGGCGTCCTCCCTCGCCACCGACACGTCAAGAGCGCCGAGATCTACATCTTGAAGGGAAACGGGGATCATCCGCAGGCTGGACACTTTGAGAAGGGAGATTATGTTTCGGAGCATGAGGGTGCGCGGCAGGATCCGCTTGTGTTCGAAGTGGAAACGGAGATGTTGATGATTAGTGAGGGAGCGTCGGTGTTTGTGGATGATGATGGAAATGATCTTTATGCGATGGATATTCCGATGCTTCAGAATCTTGCGGCTTCTGAGGCATGATGTTTTACAGATCTTAATGAAGACCTCTGCTTTGGCTTGACCGGACGTCAATATTGCCGTCCCCAACTATCGTCCAGTCCTTTTACAGAATTGATCATGAGTACACATGTAAATACCCTTATTCCTCTCTCACGAAATGAGAAAGATTCTTATCTCAATTGCAGGGTTGTTTCTGGGGCTGGTGGGATTACAGGACTGGCTTCGGAAATAGTTAGATGGAAATAGTGGCCATATCAGACTGGGCTAGGCCGTCTCGATTCCGGACATCGTCTCACCATCAATCCAGCGGCCCTTGTAGACCGCTTTCCGTACAACTCCATACACACTAGTTTCTGTCACGGCTTATTCACCAGACCAACTTACATTGATGTGACATTGCTGTAACATTGAAAAAACAACTATGCCTTGAAGGGGAGGAGATACCTTTCAGCTGGGCGGGTCAGGGTGTATATACCCTGTCATAACCTGGCCTTCTCTCCAAATCCGGAGCCAACATGCATATTGGAGAACCAACATGCAGAATTTGAAACCTAAAGAGATAGGTGCAAGCAGGCTACTAAAATTACAGAGAGGGCACCGCCCCCCATTAAACCTTCAAGATCCCTTTCCTTCTTGTCTCTTGGCAATTTTGCTTATATTCCAATTGGCGCTTCAACACAATGTTATTCGACGTTCTGTTCCTCTTTTTCTCCCTGGCGGCTAGGCCCTTCTTGGTCTCCGGCAACGCCTCTGGTGTTCGTGCCGGCAGCACACATGACTACCCTGGGTACAACGCACCGAGTCTCGATCGAAGAACCCCCGCCCGCTCAGGCCGACAGCCAAAAGACGCGAAGCAGAAAAACAGCACATCTTTAGACACAAGCTGGGTCAATGCTATCCTCTTCGCGTACACGGGGTGCGTTAATTACTACTAGTCACTTAACCCTTAGTATCAAGTCCTGACTGTGTTGATCTGTTTGCAGTGAGCAAGATCTAGGTTCCAAGAAAGGAAACGCGTCAGTTTCAGCCAGCATTGAAATTACTTGCGCGACATGCTATATCAAGGGAACGGCTACCACAGAGTTCATATATGATCGCCATTTCAATGTCAGCCGCGCTTTTAACGATTTTACCAGCCAAGTCAGACGCGAGATCGACGACCTGGCAGACGAAACGGCCGATTACATAGAGAAATACATCGATACGGTGGCAGATAATCTGGATGACGGGTTTGACTTGGACGATTTCGACCTACCGCCATTGGATTACAACTTGAATGTTAACGTACCCGAGATCCCGGAGTTCCGACTTCAGTTCCAATTCGATGGATTAGAAGTCTATATGTTGATCGACACAGTCCTCTCGGCTGGTGCTACCTACACCCTGAACTTGTACACTTCTACTACGCCTGCAGGCTTCACCGTTCGAGACAATCTAGAAATTGGTGTTATCTTCGCTATTGACCTCATCCTGTCTGTAGAAGGAGAGATCAACATTAGTAGCGGGTTCCATCTCAGACTGGATGATGGCGTTTTGTTTGACATTGGTATCTTCTCCAAAAACATTTCAAATCTGACAATGTAAGTCTTGTGTCTGACGGTTTATTGATATGAACTGACAGAAGCCTGATAGAAGGGGTGGCGACTTCGAATTCCTGCCTGTAACTCTCGAGAGTGCCGGCATTGTGTTCAAAGCTGTTCTACGCGTTGGTGTAAAAGCAGGCTTTGAAATAGCATCGCCTGAAGTGTCTATCGCCGGGAAGACAATCGCTCATGTTGGAGGAGGTGTTGAAGTAGGAGTATTTGCCAACATTGCCGAATTAATCACCAACGTCACCCTCTCCACCGATGAAGACAACGACTGCAGCCTTCGAGTCGAGGAAGTGTATCAACTGGCCGTTGGCGCTGCTGCTGGGGCTTCGATTGCTATTGACGATATGACATGGGGGCCAGTGCCCGAAACTGAGATTCCTGTCTTTTACACTACGCTGGGACATGCTTGTGCCAGCCAACGACGCAGCGATACTTCATTATCCGTCACGACGACCCCGGCTCTGGAGGTGAGAGGGAAGAACGATGATGAAGATGAGATGGAGACAACGACAATCTCTACCAAAGTCACGTTCGTTGTCGTAGCGTGTCAATCAGAAGGATTAGTCAATTGTCCGATGTCACTTCAGACAACATCGAAGTACACCACTACACGGACACATGTTACTGTTCTTCCAACGGAAAGTGAAGCCGAGTTCCCCGAGTCCGTTCGCCATGCTGTTACGAGCTTGGTTCCATTCGGAAACGGCGCAAACAAGTTGGTAGCAATGTCAGGAGCCCCGTCTTCTTATGTTCCGCCAACCACAACAGCTTCGGCGAAAGATGGCAAGGATGATGATTCAGATGGCACATCAAATGACAGATCTGGCGGTGTTTCCAAAAGTGTCATTATTGGTGTCAGCGTCGGCCTTGGAGTTCCTTTTCTGCTGGGAGGGATCGCTGTGATTTTGTAAGTGGATATTTTGCGTTTTCTTCCAAGAGTAACCTTCAGGTTGCATAGGTGATTATCCTTTCTTGACGAGTCTCAGTTATTAACGACTTCTTGTTTGTTAGGCTTTTGAGAAAGAAGAGAAGCTCTCTCTCTGAAATATCGCCGGCTCCTGTTGAAACCGTCGAGTCGACACTACCGTCGTCAAAGACTCACGGTGTTGTAGTAAATGAGCAGAGAGATCCATGATTGATCGTTGTAGAGTAAATAGACTCAAAGTGGCCGACTTTTCCGGAGAATTCTGATATCAGGTTTCGAAGCAATGTGGATTAAGTTGAGAGATCGCTCAGAGTGTGGAATGAGGTAATACAGCAAAAGCCGTCTATGTCTATAACACCAATAACTCAAATACTAGTCTCTAGGGATTGAATTAACACACGGCTATCTGATCTTCCTTCGCCAATCACAAAATAAAATGAGACATCTCAAACTCGAAGGAAACATGATCCTGTCCTCCTGGACCAAATGTGATTGACCATCCGACGTTACTTTGAAGGATACGTTTGCCCTTCATCTTATCATTGTAGATAAACTTTGTACGAGCGGAGTGATTTGTATCGTCAGGAACTGGCTACTAAGGCACATTGGATATGCGGATGTAAATGGATTGTCGGATACGCCCTCCGCTAGGTGTTTTACCAAGTCTCGGACGACGTGGGGTCTCCCTTTAGATTACGAAAAATAAATTGTATCATTGGCTACACTACAGATTCAAAGTCCGCAGCGAACTCAGCATTAGAGTCCGGCTAAGCGGCTCCAAATAGCATGATATACACGTGTGTGAGGCGCGTGATTGAGCCATCAGCTGTGGGGACTATCAACTAAAAAGAACACTCTTATAAAGTCAGTTCGGGCAGTATACCAGCTACATGTACAGGCCTACAAGTACTTTCCCAAGCCTATGTTACAGACCTTGTTTGCTGCTATAGGCTTGTGGATCATTGAAAGCCATTTTGACTTGCCCTATGAAGGATTACTCAACCAAATGTTCCCCATTTTGAGTTGGCATCGGTAAAGGAACTAATCAATCAGGCGTGGAAGGCTTAACAGGCTTACCTGCTGAGGTATCGGCTACCGAAGCTGGAGATGGCCCTGTTGAGAACTTGGAACAGCTAATCGGATGTGCGCAGCCAGCGTATATGATAAAGAGATGGTAAACAGTTCTTTCAGGGATATCCTGATATTCTTGAGAGACGAGATACCATTAGTCAAAGAGTTTGCCAACTTTTAAAGGTCGGATTATGAATCGCCTAAGTTGTTACGACACATGCAAGACACTGATATTAGGTTTACTGGAGGATTAAAAAACGGAATTGCTCAGGCGGCTATAGCATATATCCTTGTAACAATGAACTCTCTCTCATGAGAGAATTATGTAGCACCTCGCTTTCCTCCATTCTCTATCAGGAGTTGAATGGATGGCTCGTAACCTCTTTCTGTTGCGTCATCAAGCGGCGTTCTTGATTCATTATCCAGAGCATTGATATCCGCCCCTTTCCTAATTAGTATGTCGAGCTCTCCCGTTCTTTGCACACGAAGCGAAGCTGCAACGTGCAGTGGCGTCTTGCCTAGGTGATTGCGAGCATTAAGGTCCAGACCAAGCTGGTCAGAGAAGCTTGACAGAGCCTCTAAGGTTCCAAATCTTGTAACAAGATGCAGAGGCGTGTCACCAGCATCATCATGGGCATTAATTCCGGTCCCGTGGCTCGTCACCAGCTGAATCAAATCGCTGTTGTAAGGGATGGTTCCCCGGCGTGCGAGGGCATGAAGGCACGTTTGGCCATTTCCGTCGCGAGCATCGGCCGTTGCCCCGTTCTCTAGAAGCAATCGAACAATGTCTAGCGTTGCTTTGTCTCTCTCCATTGCGGTGTGGAGACAGGTGGCACCTCGTTTGTCCTGAGCTGTTGCATCCGCTCCCTGTCTAATCAAGAACCCTATCTCATCAATAGAGGCGTGTCTCACGGCAACGATGAGTGGTGTCCGGCGTTGATCATCCATGGCATTGATATCTGCTCCGTAGCTTAGAAGCACTTGCATCGTTGCCCTGGATCCTTCCTTTCGTGCCGCAAAATGTAGAGGTGTCCTTCCTTGATTGGGCTCTGCCTGAACATTTGCTTTTCTCTCCAAAAGGAGTTTCACCACCTTCTCATACCCTTTTTCAACAGCCGGGAATATTATAGGGGTGCCATTAACGCCACGTGTATTAATATCTGCCCCTGAGTTGAGTAGGAGCTCAACTACTTCCGTGTGGCCGTTACTTGATGCAAGCCAAATGGCACTTTCTTTCCTATATTCTCGGTGAATATGCGCATCGCGATTTACTAGCCATCTCGCTATGTCGATGTGGCCATTTTTCGACGCAAGCATCAGGGGTGAGGACGCCGGTTCGTCGACATCTATGGGTTGATTGTCCCTCTCAACAAGAACCCTTGCGATTCTGAAGTGGCCATTCTCGCAGGCCCAAGAAAGTGGGGTTCGGCCGACGCCGCCAGCATCTATGTTAGGCAATAGCCCTTCTGCAATATCCATCCCTTCATAAAGCGCGGAGGGTAAACGCAGAAGAGCAAGGACGCTGGCTTTATCCCCTTTAGCCATGGCAGCTATGAGTGGGTATACATATCTGTCTGCTTTTGAAGGCGTGTTGAAAGTTGTATCACTCTCTAGTCTTGTCCGTATCAGTGACGAATGCCCTCTGTCCGCAAGTATGTATAGTAACCCAGCGGTTGGGCTGTATTTACGGACCCTAAACTTCTCAAACGTGTTGACGACCCCTTTCCAAGCAGAAGTCCGGAAGTTCTCCAAAAATTTCTGCTGGTTAGCAGTATTTGCTGCAAAGTCAGAGTGACGTAGAACGAACTGACTAGCATATTCAAGAAAAGGGTATGCCTGAGCCTCTGTTGTAACTCTAAGCTCGAAGGAATTATAGTCTTCGACTTCGAGCTGTTCCTTCTCGAGGACGAATTCGACGTAGGAATAGCAGCACATCTTCAGCCTGTCGTGGCCTACACTCTCCCAGTCTGGTCCAAGTTCCGGCCATAGCTCGTGAAGACCCTTATCCTTGACGAGGAAGTCACGAACAGACTCGTGTATGAATTGAACCCTCGGCTGCTTGACTTTTGTGATCTCAGCCAAACCCTTAGATGAGCTGATAACACAGCGGGCAAAGCAGTCTTCAGAGTCCTCTGTATCAACTTCTGGTATATCAAGATCTGCCAACCCCTCCAAGTAGAGCCCTGACCAGATTGCGTGATAGTATTCGTCTGGCTTCAACGGTCGCTCGCTGAGTAGAATCCAAAGAAGAGACAGTTGGAGTTCCTCCATATTGCTTTTGTCTCTTTTCAGCAGGTCCTTGAACAAGTCGCTCAAGCCACTAGGCACCTGTTCAAGTCGTGTTCTCATAGCCAGGCGGCCACGACAATTCTCTTTGTTCATTATGTCGACCACAAGGACAACCCAGAGGAATACCCCCGCTGCTTTCTCAAGCATTTTCTCTTGGAACTCTGCTAGGAGTGGTCCGTCTTTGATTCGAAGATTAGACTTGATATAGCTCTCCAGGTCGCCGCCGTGTCCTAGTTCTTCCTCGAGGACGATACGAATGCCAAATTTTATATCGATGTAGGGGTAGTGACGACTGGAGAAACAAATACGAAGATCCACATTATCTTCTGAGCATTTCTCGGCTAAATCTTCGAAGTATTCGACTAGGTCCATGACTTGCTGCTCGTCGCATTCATCAAGGGCATCTATGAAGCATCTGAACGACCTTTGACCGAGCTTAGCAACTGCGGCACGGAGGAGGTCTTTCAGAGCGTTCAGAGGTGGGCAGCCACTTTGATTTCGAGGCAGAAGCTCTGGGTCATCCAAGACACATTCGATGTCTGGAAATCCATGGAATAGTTGCAGGAGTAATGATCGGTACATCCCCGAGACAGTCTTTTCCAATACCTCTCCACGGGCGTTGAAGAAGAACGAGGCAGTAAGGGTCTGATGCTTACGGTCCTTCTTCTTGGACTCCTGGTAGATGAACTTCATGATAGTGGACTTTCCAGCTCCGGGCTTTCCTCTGATCCATAGAAAACCGTGATGATGTGATATCTTCTGTCGGTCTATCCACGAAAGGTAGTCAGGGTGTTTGAGAAACCAACGGCAGGTCTTCGAGTGTGCAGCTTTGATGATTAGCTTTCGAGCGTCAATTTGTTCGAAGTCTAAGGAGTTGAGTATCTCTTGGTGGCGCTCGGATGTCACAAAAGACTCATCTGTAAGATATTAGTCATGAGGTCCAGAAGATAAAGACAAAAGAGTAATTACTTTGTCCTTGAGAGTATCCAACATGTGATTCTTGCGAATCCCCTCTCCAAACCTCCAAGAACTCATACGCATAAGCCGCTGCAGTTGCTGCAGCATACCGCTGCCACTCTTTCGATTTGTGAGAGTCAGAGTAGTCGCAGATACCGCGAATTGGCAAACAAGGCATGATATCCATCAAACCGGCAGCCTCCATCTCAAAGCAAAGCACATCCAACTCTCGGGCAATGCCATCACGAATAACTGAGTCTTTCATGACTGTGTTGGCCGATCCAATGCCGCCGTAGTAAATTACTGGATCAGTGGATAGTCGCTGCTTTCTCGTCTCTAGCTTGGACAAGTCACACTTTTCACAAGGTAAGTCAGGATCGCTATGATAATATGATGCAAGAAAAAGTCGATCCGGTTCGCTTGGACGGGAATAAGCTGCGTGACTCCCCATCTTCTCCCTCAATATCGAAGGGACTCGGCTCCCACTGAGCTCATGTTTAGATCTCAGATTTGAGATGACTGTTCGGATCGTGGAGGCGGGTATCTTTGGAGCTGCCGTCCGTTGGAACCTGTCGCTGAGTGTCTTCCCCATGTCATACTGCATGACTCTGACCCCCACGGCAATATCGCCGAGTCGTATATCAGCTTTTAGCGGCACTCCCCCACCAATGCCTACCATCAATCCGATTTCGATGTTGGGGAACGTTCTTCTCATATTACTCAGCACACTCGCGGCATTGTTTAGGCCGTATTGAGCTTCCGGCAAGCAGGCTATGGCCACATTGTGATTCCGAATGCTCCCCAAGACGTACGAGTTCGTGTCGTTGCCTTGCTGCGGATACTCAGAGTGCTCTTGGTCGAGCATAGCGCGGGCTGCAGCCATCTCGATATGTAGTGCGCAAATCCAAGCGACTGTATAACGTTCGCGTATAGAATCATCCTCAATCTGCTGGAAGCCGGTTCTGCGTCGCTTTGCATGGTACGGCAACGCGCCATCGTCGCTGTGAGACAGCCGCCGCCGCTCCATTTCGTCGCGACTCACTCAGGCTAGGGTTGGCTCGGTGGCTTTTCGGGACGGATGAGGCTTTTGACGAGGGCTTCGCCGGTTGATTGAAGCAAAGATGACTGTTTTTTACTAATGCAAGATGATGATGAGGGGAAATTTCAAATCAGGCTGTGCGAACCAATGTGCATCAGCTGCATTCAGCCTCACCAAGGACTTGGTGATATGATCCCTGCTTGCGTCACGTGCGCTGACTTCATCTGTGATAACACGAAGTACAAACAGCTTCATATTGACGGAATTAGGAGTGGTCTGATTATTGATTAAAGACCGCGTTTGCCATGTTACTGAAAGTCTTTGACAATATATACCCTATTAGTCTTTTTTATCCTCAGTTAGGTATGCTGTCAAAGTCCTGGCGCCGAAGAGTTGATGACAAGAACTAGTCTTCTTGTTAAGCCACAAAATACCCATCACAGTATCTTCTTTCTGTCACATAACCATTGTCCAATGCTGCAGAGACATTTCTAGTCACCAGTTTAAATAACTCTATTAAGGTTAAACTCATTAAGCGTGATAATTTTATTTATGTTTGTTATTTATGATTATAAGTCTTGTATCTCTTAAGTAAACATTGCCTGGAATGCGAGGAAATGAGGGTCCCAACGGCTACCGCATGTCATCCACACAGTAGAGCTCGAGTGTCTAGCCGTTTGTACTCATACGATGGCAGAGTTTAAATTAAACGCCTGATGCCAATTACTACTAGCTTCACATACAAACAAGCGAGAACTCAGGCCTAGACTTCCCATCGCCCCAACATCTCAACTGCTATTGGTTGGGAATCATCACTTTGTCCCAGCCATCATTCCTCACAAAGCCTGATATGCCATATGTAGCGGTTATCTCCACAGAGTTGTACCCGCCGGTTAAGACAGCGTAACTTAGACCCTGTTTAGTGAGTGGACTTTGAAAGATACGGCTGACAGGTCAATTTGTTTACCCCAGAGGGAGGGGTTGATCTTGTTGTTTCCAACCATTCGGGATCTTCCGGTCAGGGTTTACTCCATCGATCTCGGCCTTAAGAACCAGCTTCCAACCCAGTTTTGAACGCTACCATATTATCAAACCTTCCATCTACTAGTTGGGATTTTCTGTCTCCTTATCATGCATCTTCCATATCTGCTAGCCACAGCTCTTCTTGCCGCTGCACCAGGCCTGTGTGCACCTGTTCACGATTGTGGATGCAAGACTCCGCTCGTCCGTAAAGAATGGTAGGTGAGACCATCACCGCCCAAATAATAGACATTCCTGGCTTCTTTTCCCTTCGAATTGTTAAAAAGGCTGACTTTGTCTGTAGGAGAACGCTAAGCACGAAAGACAAACATGAGTACATCAGTGCGGTCAAGTGCCTCGCGACAAAGCCCTCGCAGACTGGAAACATCTTCGCTGGTGCCAAATCCCGCTACGACGACTTTCAAGTCAGCCATATCGTGAATACCGACTTCATCCACTATGTTGTGAGTCTCTGGGCTTCTATTCCTTGCTTAACTTTCTAGCTGACTCGACCTGCAGGGATTCTTCCAAGCGTCAGTGCTACGAGCATCACATCATTGCATCAGTAGCTAATGGAATACGCAGTTGGCATCGAATGTTCATTGCCCAATATGAGAAGGACCTTCGAAATCTATGTTGTTACAGTGGAGCTCAGCCCTACTGGGGTATATATACCTCCCTCAGAAAAGCTTCCATGTTCTAACCACGGGACTCTAGACTGGACACTTGACTCGAATTCCATCCAAGATTTCGAAAATTCTCCTATTTTCGACGCAAAGACCGGCTTTGGAGGCAATGGTGTTTTCATCGACATTAGTAGCTGGACAAACGTGACTAGGGTAGTCTCTGGAAGGACGGGAGGGGGTATGCTATGATGTTCTCTTGTGAGTGGGAAAAACTAATATAAACATAGGTTGCGTCACCGATGGCCCTTTTGCCAAAGGAGAATTTGAAGTCCATGCAGGTCCAGGTATGTCGTTATGAGCACCTTTAAATCAATCGACTAACTGTGCAAGACAACTCAACTGCTTACAAGCCACGCTGCCTGGCCCGCGACATCTCTGCAGAATATGGCATCTCAAAGCTCAACCAAACCGTAGTCGATTGGACTCTCGAAGCCAAAGACTTCTTCGAGTTCGACCAACACGTCCAAGGCGGCGTCAGTGCTGAATCTCAAGGATATCACGGCGGCGGTCATCTTGCTATTGGCGGCAGTCTCGGTGAGATGGGCGACATGTACTCATCACCTGGCGATCCTATCTTCTGGCTGCATCACACCAATGTTGACCGACTCTGGGATAAATGGCAGCGACTAGACTGGCCCGCCCGGAAGAGCGACATCAGCGGCCCTGATACACAATATGCGTACCCTTATAACTTCTTTGGGGACAAGGAGTACAAGAACATCACGCTTGCTTACGTGATGGACTTTGGCAACTTGCTTCCTGAGAGGCGGTACGTCACTGTTGAGGAGGCTATGGACACGCAGGCAGAGCGACTGTGCTACACGTATGACTCATGAGTAATGGCGAAAGCAGGCTTAAAGACATGGTATAATTCTTGTTGATTATATTTGAAAACATTAACTATTACCGAATACAATTTAAAGTCTTGTGAAGTAAACTCATGTAGACATCGAAACTTATGTCATAGAGTCCCGAAGCATTATCTCATGAAATAATAATCCCCGCTTAGTTCTTCTTTCCACAAGCAACTGGGAAAGCCTGGCCCTCAAAGTCATGAGTCTTGGAACCACTGGGAGTCTTGACAGAGAACTCAAAAGCAGAAACAGCATTCTTGTTACCCATGACGTTGCGAACAGGGTAGTGACGTCCAGCGATGAGATCAACATGACCGCACTGAGTAGGGTTGTTGAAGTGATATCCAGTAGCAGTGAGGACAAGAGCAGGGGCATTGGGGTCAGTCTCGCCAGTTCCGCACTCGAAAGCGTTACCCTGGCCGAAGTAGAGAGTGTTGGCGTTATCAGCAGTAATGCAGAGCTCGTAGGTTCCAGTCTCGGGAGCTTTGTAGTAACCGGTGTAGACGAGGGTGAAGTTGTTGGCGTCGACCTTGATTCCACCGGCGAGAGTTCGGTGGTAACCAACGTACCAGGCCTTTCCGGCGTAGGCGGAATCAGGGAAGATCTGCGGGTAGCCGGCAAGGTCCTGCATGTAGTCTTGGGGGAAGTATGTCTCGCTTGTGACGGAAGAGTCGAGGGGAGTGAGGTTATCGGAGATGTAGTATGAGGGAGGAACGGACATCTCGTCGTTTCCGTAGCCGCGCTCGAAGACGTTCTTGTAGTAGTCGACGTTGAAACCGGCGGCTTGACATCCGGGCTCGATAGCGCAGGGAGTAGGGACGGGGACGTCAGTGGTGGCGGATGTAGCGCTGGTCTCGACGGCGGCGGTCGTAGTGGGGACCTTGATCTCGGTGGTGGTGGGCGCGTCGGTGCTGAGAGTCCCGACGGAAGTCTCAACGGTGGTGGTGGGCTCGTCGGTGCTGAGAGTCTCGACGGAAGTCTCAATGGTGGTGGTGGGCTCGTCGGTGCTATGAGTCTCGATGGAAGTCTCAACGGTGGTGGTGGGCTCGTCGGTGCTGAGAGTCTCGACGGAAGTCTCACTGGTGGTGGTCTCGCCAGCAGTGGTGGTGGGCTGAGGGATAGATGCAGTGCTTTGGAGATGTAAGTAGATATTGCTCAACAGTTCGAATTGATGTCTTACCTGCTGGCGCTCTGGATGACAACAGTGCTAGAGACGACAGAAGCGGGAGGGTGAGGTTTGCAGGGGCCCGCTTGGGCGAGGCCGAGAACGCCACTGAGGACAATAAGGGTCTGAGAAGCTCGCATTATGATGGTGATTGAATGAGTGCTGTGAGATAACGAATGACGTTCACTGAAGAGTGAGTAAAGAGCGAATATTGCAGAGTGCGATAAAAAGAGAGACTGAGCGATAAAGACCGATGAGCTAACAAACAACAACGCCGGAACCTTTCTACATTTATACGATCTCGTTCATCGTCTGTTTCCTTCACGCTTTGACTCCTATCATCCCATATAGCGTCTCTTGTTCCGTTTCATTTCAACAACCCCTGCCACGGGGACGCGAAGTCAGGTCAGATCCCCGCTGTTGTTCTAGCGCAGCCACCGTTTTCCCCGCCAGAGAACCAGTGCCAATCACCTTACTCGACGGTGGTTCCTCGTATTCCTGTTAAATTGTTCCCACGTGGAAAGCTGAAACTAGACGGCGGGAGGTGACATTTTCAGCTCCACCGGGTGCTCGATAAGCGGATGTCGCTTTGCTACTGGCCGAGTTGGTTCTCGGATCTAGCGAGCCGGGTACCTGAATGTGACTGGGGGTCTTAGTGGAGCGGTTTATAGGTTAGGGAAAGGCTTAAAAGGGACGCGTTATCCCGTCGCGTGCGATTTACTTACCTGTTGCGTAGTGAGCGGTGCCCTTGCATAGTTATAGCTCAGTTGATAATTGTTTATAAGGAGGAAAAGGACTTAGCAAAGCATAGAGCAACTCCACAGACATTTTAAGCGATGGCAATGATGCCTTGGTGATAGTGCTCCGCAACGCTCAGGTCATTCACTGCTCGGCGCGTCGGCGTTCTTCCATTTCCGGGCCGACAGCGCTTGCACACGACCTATCCTCTGGAATTAGTTTAGCCAGAAACTTAGCCTCTGGTGGCAGATAATTGCCAAGATATTTCTACTGAAGAGTTTGCCCACATCCCGTTCTCGTTTCTATGAGCGAGAGAGGTCCCCTGTTTTCGGATCAACCGTGCCGACGTTTGACAGTAAGAGCTTCGATCCGCTGCTAGGATTATCGACGCGATGCGGTTCGCCATTGAACAAGAAGAATTTGGTAAAATGACTCGTTGTAATTATATTGTTTCCAAGACCGAACTGTTTCAATACCTATTATTGCATACATCAAGCGATGACAAACGGCTATTATCTAGAGGAGAACATCTGACATAATACCTTTTCATACTTAAAAAGTTGTCATGGCGGGCCTGATGAGTTGATTAATTTACTTCATCTACGAAGATTAGGGTAGGTGACGAACGCACGGAACTGGTACAACGTTTAAGCGCACCAATCAATTGTGATTAGGTCATGAAGAACCGGAGATCTATTTATATCCCAGAGCCGTTCTTTATCTACGGAACTGGCGATAAGCCTGGACTGCTTCTTGTTTCGGGGCCTAGAAGACAAGAAATCATCAGAAGCCGGAAGAGGTCAGATCTGGAACTGATACAAGTTTTTCTTCACAAATACTTAAATGAAGTCTTATTTGAATCAATTGCTATGAACGCTAAGAAACACTTTTCTTGTGCCATTGCATGGCTTGTACACGGACCGAAGGCCCTTTGAGGCTTTGATACATAGTTCACCTACTGAGGGCGAAGCGCAGTTCTCTCAGAGTCACTCCATCGTCCTTGGATATACTGCCTCACAGTCTTGCCCCAAAACGCCGCAGGGACCGCCATGGTTCCCATGACAAGCATCAGGACAAAAATAAGGATAGTTGGCTGTAGAATGTGACCGTCCTGAGCCCAAGGTGCTATGGCAGTACCGATCCCAAAACTGATCATATTTCCAGTGAACAATTGAACTGCGAGTGCTGCCGCAGCCCATCGCGGGAAGGCCTCGGTGATCCAGAGAGTGAAGGCGACGTTGCCGGTGAGATAGCTCATGATGCTTATCGCTGAGGTGATGTAGATCCAGACGGAAGGCCACTTGTTGACCAGAGCGAGACCATTGAGAAGGACGCTTGTCAGACCGGTAATGACAGGGATGGAAAATAGAGCCAGGTAAACTTCGGCGTGGCGGATACCGCCTTTGCGAAAGGTGTAGTAACGCGTGAACCATGAGGCGAATGGTCCTGTGAGAGGAAATGCGAGTAGAGAGCCAACGATACCCGCGACACCTAGCAAGGCATTGATGCATCTTATTTGCTCGTGGCCAAACATTTGCATAAGTGCAGATGGCTGAGTAAGGTTGAGGAAGATGACACCACTGAGGATGATGCCTGTAAGTAGAGAGACCCAAAAGGTCAGAGGATTAAGGATACATAGGAACATCTGTCCATATGTTGCAAGCATGGACTCCCACTTCGTCCCAGGTGCTCGCGACACCTTTATGTAGGACCATATCGACCAAGAAGATGGCAAGTCAGGGAGAGGCTTGTCATTTCTGATAAGCTCGATTTCATCCCATCCACCGTAGACCTCAACCTTTTCAGAGCTGCTCTGAACTAGTACGCGACCATCGAGTGCGACAGGAGGGCGGAGGAAGTATGTCTCGGGGACACAGAAGAGAACTAAAATGAATGCGAGGATGCAAGGAGCAACCCAGACCTTGTATACACAGCGCCATGTTAACGCGGTGTCGGTTGTGAAAGGGAGGATTAAAAGAGCGAGTTTGATGAGGGCTGAGCCTGTGCACCAGAATAATGAGAGTGCGCTTGGGCGTTCGTGGATGAAGGTTGCGTCGATGAGGATGAGGATGAACTGGGATTGTTAGTAAGGCCTGTGGCTGGGTGGATGCTGACTTACCATCCCGATTGCCGATCCAGCTGCGAGGCCTTGCAAGCTGAGGGCAGCAATTAATTGGCAGAATGATCCAGCGTAGCCAGCCCAGAGCGTCGATAGCACCGTCACCACAGCGGCACCAACAACAATCGGCCGTCGTCCAACTGCCGTCGATAACGGAATGCCGATCAAGTACCCAAGCCCAGTGAAGAGCGTCATCGCCGACGATATAGACTGTACTCCAAAAGGACCCATTGGCTGGAATCGATTAGCATCGTCTCATTGACCAATACACCCAAACATTTTACCTTGTCCTTGAACTCCTCTCCAATTGCCTGGAGCAACAAGCCCGGAAGATTCAGCTCAAACGACGCCGCCATCGAAAAGCACTGCAGCGCCAAAAACCCCATCAACCTCTTCGTCCACGACCACGTGAGCGGATCCCGATACGATTTACTCGGGATCGGCAGCTTGAGCACGCGCCCGTTGGAAGAGACGAAGAAAACACTGCCAGCAGTGGGAGCAGACTCGCGCTTCGCCGCACCGATCGAACTCGCCCTAGACTCCATGACGAAAAACCAAAATGCACGTTAAAAGGAAAACAAATATAGGCTGATGGAGAGCCAAGAGATGGATGAACCTGGGGCGGGAAAAACTGGATCTTTATCTATTCCATCACATGCCCTGGGGAGAAACAAACTTTCGGCTCGACGGAGGCTTTGTTTTATCTAGGCTTAAAACGATTAGGTTCTGATGTCCGTTGGGCTAATCGCAATAACTCTGCGGGCGTGTTTGAGCGTTGGACGCTAAAGAGCGGAGGGTATTTATTGGTGGTGTTTTACATTTAAGTTTGTTAGAAACCAGGGGGTTTCCTGATTCCAAAGCGAATGGCCAATGGGAAAGGTTCCTGGGTCAAGTGCCGAAGAGTCTGAGTCGACAACAGCATGTCATGAATTAATAATTATTGGCTTAGAAAGGAAGGACGTTGCGTTTCAGTGCCGAAGCCACAAAAGTCAATTACACGATTGAGACTGAGTTCAACGGGCACTAAGGGAAGTCTATTAATATTCCGGTTGAGTTTCTGTAATTTCCATCCTTATGCGTCGTCATTAATTTTCGCATCTCGATGAACCAACTCACGATGTTACATAGTAAATAAAAAGTGAATGCCGTGCGTTAAGTTTGGGTCGCGACGTGGGCTTGTCTCCCCCAGTGCCGATCACAGCAAAGATTTGCATCAAGGTACGAAGTCGAGGGCGACGGATGAAACGGAGATTATCCGCTGTATGTTTCGTATTGCGCACCAATCGGCAGTGCGAAATGTGATTTATAATGTAGACTGCATTTTCTCAAACTTGGGCACGAGGGTTCGTGCTAGGGACCCAGGTACGCGTATCAGCCTCAATTTACGGCATCCCGGAAATTCCGTAGTCCGACGGCTTTAAAACCTTATTCAATTAATTACTATTCTCTTGATATGCTTTGTTGACGCGTCAATGATACGATGTGATAACCTCCTGCATGAAAGCTTCACGCAGCTCGAGCCAAGTCCTCACTGTTCAGCCGGATGCTCTCCTCCAGAGACGTGAAACCAGGTTCACCCAGTGCCTGCAATAGTTGAATGCACCTTGACCTCGGCTCTTCAATATCTGCTAGGTATCGCATGGCCTGGAAATCTTTGACAAAAGTTCTGTCGGGGTTCTGAGCCCGTAGAATAGCTAGGATTTGGTCCAGATTCCATGTTTCTGCCCAAGGGAAGATCCTTTCCCCTTGTACGTCGTGCAACAGGGTGGCTGCAATGTGAAGCTTTGCATCATCTTGTACATCAACAAAATATTCTGCATATTGTCAGTTATGCTTCTCTGCAGGATGCAATTTTGGGCTACTTACGAGGCGACGCATTGGTCAGTGATTCCAGAGCAGTACCGCTCCATAGAGTCCTGATGAACCCTGAGGTTGATGGGTATCCCTGATGCTTCCAATCCAGGCTTTTGCCAAAGTTCGTGCTGGGAAGTACTGTAATTTGTCAGCGACGCCGTTGAATAATTAATAAGGACTACTTACCTGTATTGACCACCAGATCTGAACGACGCGTCACATCATTGTGATAAAAGTCCCATACGGCTCGCTCCGCCTCAACCTTGCTAGCGGCATACGCAACATACCACTCAGGTCTGGGACCCCTGCCTCAGGGAAGACTGCTGCGGTTGAAGAGCTGGTGTACACGAAGCGCTTTACGCTTGACTCACTGTTGGCTGCTTTTAGAGCATTCAGAGCGCTAGCGATGGCATCGGGTATCATGGTCTTAGTGCCGGAGTCGAGACCTAGTGGTGAAGCAACATGCACTACCGCTGCAACGCCTTTGAAAATGTCAGTGCGTACCAATGACACAGTTTTCGGCAATTTCGCTTACCTTTTATCACCTTGTCAAAAGCATGAGAAGAAGTCAAATCGGCAACGGGCCAGAGTGAGAAGTTGTCTTTGCCGTATTGTTGATGGAACAAGTCTTTGATCCATCCCGCCTTGAAAGTGTCGCGGGCAGTTTCTCGGACTTGGTATCCGCGCTGTAGAAATTCGTTGGCGACGTGGGAGCCGATGAAGCCGTTCACACCAGTGACGAGAATGGTTGATCCCTTTGGGATGGTAAATGGTGTGCTGTGAATTGGTGACATTTTGAGTAGATGGGTCTTTTCGAAGTTGAAGATGCTGATATTGGATGATATAGAACATGTTTATCGTGGATGAAGATCTTTTATAAGTAACTTGCGCACAATTGAGGGCTTCCCGAATGATGAAATCAACCAGATTCGGGACTCAGTGGATTACCGAGATCAACTTTGGCGCTGGAATGGCGTGCTTACAGGAGCGTCACCCAATCAAACCTGAAGAATACTTCCTATTTGGGCTTGGTGCAAGCCAGCTCCAGATCTCGGATATCCGATGCTTGTCCGCGTCATACACAAATTGGGAACTGTCACTGCACAATGTAAATGGCGGAGGTGGAATACATAATTGACGATATGTGCAGTATCAATTCATAATCTATTTACGAGAATCAGAACTATCGGTGTCTGAACTGGCCCTCCCTTCCATGGGATGTTATTGATTGATGACCTGCCGCTTAGAGAGTAGTAGCAAAGCCCAGCTCATAAGCAAAGCCAAGGCAGATCTTGGAAAACTCAAGAACATGGGCAAAGTTGACGGTATCAATAGTATCAGTGGTACCGTGGATATAAGGGCTGCTGTTGTCAAAAGTAGACTCGAAAGCCATAGCAGAGGGGAAACCCTGGCGGGTAGCAGAGGCATGGTCAGAGCACCCATATCCGCACTTGGAGTCAACAGTGGGGAGCTTGGAGTACTATTCTCCGTTAGCTTGATAAGTTTCCAAAGTTGGAGAACAAAACTTACAGCAGCGACAACCTTCTTGAGGAAGGTAGTAAGCCCAGCATCGACGTTGTCGGTGAGAATGCCAACGACTTCGGTGGTACCGGGCTTGACGTAGCCAGTCATGTCCTGGTTAAGCATAGCCTTGACCTGGCGACCGTCTTGCTTGTACTTCTGGAAGATAGCACCACTTCCAAGAAGACCGCCCTCTTCACCGGCGTACCAGTGGAACTCAATCGTGTTAGGGGCCTGACCGGTTGAAACGCGGGAGTCGGTCAAGAGGACACGGAAGGCCTCAAGGATGGTGACGGTTCCAGAGCCATCGTCGTCTGTACTCATTAGCAAATGTCAATGGTATGTGGAAGATGACTCACCAGCACCGGGAGCCCGTCCACTGGTGGGGCTATTCAGGTTGATTGAATCCTGGTGAGCACCGACAACGATAGTGGCGGCACTCTTTCCAGTGATGGTAGCAATAATGCTAGGCTGCTGGAAAGAGTGAGTGAACTTCTCAACCTTGACGTTCTTAGCTCCACTAGCAGTGATAATGGACTGAATTTGGCCAAACAGCCACTCAGCAGATTGCTGACCATAAGTGGACCTGTAGTATCTGTTCTGGAATTTGATGAACTCTGTCAAGGTGCTACGCATGTTTGTCTGGCTCAGCTTAGGAATCAGAGCGTTGACGGCAGATGTCTGAGCGACGGCGCTGGGGAAGCTGGCGAGGAACTGGAGGCTGAAGCCGGGCTCATCAAGGTCGGTGACATCGATGAAGGTTTTGTGTTCCTGCGATGGTCAGACTCGGTGTAGGGTTGTGAGATAACGTGTGACCTACAGCTCTCAGTGCCAGCTTTTCCTTTTCGGTGACCATGCGGAATTCACCAGGTGCAAGCTCAATCTTGTAGAGAGGCTCAGCCCCCTTGCGGGGGTCGATGGCGGCGGCATTTGACAACCCGATGAGGGTCGCAAGAGCAAGAGAAGCACGCATGATGGCAGTAAGTAAGATGATCAGATTGAAGCTGGAGTAACTTGTGAGCTTGGCTAAATCTTCAACGTCGATCATGGAAATAGTAACTTATATAGAAAACAACGATCTTCTTCCGAAGGCTGTGTTAGGAAGGAGCTGTACCATATTGCATCAATCGTCAAGACACTATTGCTCCGTGACCTTTCGCGGCAGGAGATATATTACACCATACCGCCTATCACAGATCATAAGTTCCGATCCCTCAGATTAAGCATAACTGCGACTTGACCTTCCAGAAGCAAACGTTATGCCGTTGACGCAAGGTTGCATTTGTAAGGGCCGCTTGTGCATCGGCATTGCTCTTTGTGGCAGGTCGCTAGTGCTAGAGGGGGACTTTGTGAATTCTTGGCGTTGGAGCGGGGTTGGAAACATGGCGGACAGAGTATCTGAGCGGTAAGTGAGGGTTGTGAGTGGTGGATAGGTTTAGACTTAATTGATATGGGGAGACGAAAGAGGAAGCTTAAATTCTATTTTCTTGTGTAGATTATAGCGCAGATAGTATTTGAGGCTTGGTTTATGTGGACTTTTGTACTGATCTGGCAGTTTCACTATTACGATTGGGATGTAAAACAGGGACAAAAGATCTTCAGGCCTACACGAGTCACAAGATTAGGGCGATCGTATGTTAGTCCCTGCTTGTACATAGTCTGTTAAAGTGGCGCTCTTATTGGTCTGCTCTCAGTGTCCTGCGAGTGCCCATATAACAAGCGACCGCAATCGTGTCTACTCCACTTGCGAGCATTCACAGGGTGCCCGATCACTTTAGCTTACTGTCAATATAGAGAGAGAGATATTTCGGGCATAGGCCGGTAAGATAATAGTGGAAAACTCGGGGATCAACTAGAACTATGTATTAATGGTGTAGATTCTATGGTGTACATGGCCCTCAATGTATAGAAACTGTAATAGTCCCGAAGTAAGGATTACATTGGAACAAAACGCAAGGCTAAGTAATGCATATAAAATGTTATAAGATAAGTTCATCAGTAAGGAGTTACATTGAATAGCCTGTCTTTTCAACTGCTGTCTTATAAGCCTTCCTCTCCTTCATATTTGCCAGCCATTTACTGATCAGCGGCCAATCCTGGCTCTCCGTTCCCAGCTTCATGGCGAAGATACACTCGATGCTAAAGCCCATCATGATATCTGCAGCAGTAAGATCTGTGCCGACAATGAACTGGCCCTTACTAGGGCCTGATTCAAGTTCCGCTTCCAACCACTGCATTGCCTCGCGAACTCTCGGCGCAATCGCAGCCTCCAGCCCTGAAGCATATTGTGCAGCCTTTTCTGGCATTCCCATACGGGCCAAGATAATCTATCATCGTCAGCGAATCATCTCGAAATATTGTAATGCTAATTGAAGTATTGCGTTAAGCATCGGTAAGAAAAACTTACCGGAACAGCACTCATCATGAAAGTACCCTCAGACGCCTGAATCCATTCCCGAACACTTGCTCTATCATGCGCTTCCTTAGGCAACAGCCGTGATGCAGAGTCATATGACTCGATAAGATACCTATAGGAATCAGCATACAGACAATCGCCATGCTTCTAGGGCGGACGGTGAATACTTGCTCCAAGATAGCACCACTTTCCTGGATTACAAGATCCCCATCCTGAATAACAGGGCTAGTTCCAAGGCGAGTTGGAATCTTGGATTTAAACTCCGGTGGAGCTAGACCATTGGCTGCCCTTGGCGATGTGACCAGTTTGTACGAAATATCCAGCTCTTCCAAGAGCCAGGCGATTCGGATCGCTCGGCTCGCGTTGAGAAAGTAAAGAGTGATATCTGGCTGCTTGGAAGACATTGTAATATGTATGAGCGATTGTAAATCTTTATAATTAATGGCTTGGGGTAATGCTGATAGCTGGTAGACTTGGGAACATGGAGAGGGTATGCGTGGGAAGAAAAGAGAATATGTGAGTTTGGTGATTCGGCTTGCGGCAAGACTATTTACCTCATAACTCCGAAATATCCGTCGTTGATCGGGATAATTACGCTTGCCCACCGTTAATCGGCCTGTCGATCAAGCGACTGCTCCACTGGTGACGCAGTCTCCCAGGAGTAATTCCTGAATACGGATGCGGATGACTAATACCTCTCTTTCGGCCTGCAGTACCGTAGCAACTCGTGAAATTTAGCAGCGCCGATAGATATACACTAAGTAGAGCCACTCTAGTTATTCAACCCATAATGCTATTCTACAAGATATCAGATCCTGGTTTGGAGAGCTGACCAATGATGCAAGCACTAGCTGTCAGGCATTTAACTCAAAGTAAGACTCTTGTAGACACAGTTCAGGCAGCATGTATAGCAGCGCCATGATCTATATTCTAGTTGTTACGGCCAAGAAATTACCAGCGCCAAATCTATCTAAACCAAGAGCCACATCAAAGAACAACATAGGAAGGAGACCTCCGACGATGATATCGCATGTTGGCAGCAGTTCTAATGCAGCATGGTATACACTCCCGCTGGCGTAATATAGGCGCATCGTTCCATTCTCTGTTAACTAAAAGCCCAACACATCGAGCCAAAGGATTACCAGCGAGCCTTCGTAGGTAGATTCTCGGCTCGAGGTTCTGAGGTACAGAGCCTTCTCCGTCTATAACAGATATGTCGCAGTTGATCTGATCCATCCTGGCGCAATCGCGGTGAGTGCAGTAGACTAGTCCTGAGTTCTGGATGATCTCTTTGAGCATGGTATATGCCCCAACACGGCAAGCTCCCGCGGAGCCGCATAAGTGTAAGTCAACAAGCAAGCCACTGGTAGACTCTTCGATTAATAGTTGAACTTTCAGATCAGAGCTTCCGCTGTCTATACCAAGTATAGGGATTGAGACATTGCCGCCCAAGGTCTGCGTCACACTAGCTTGGTAATCGGTCCGATATTGGGTGGCATCTTTGTAGGAAAGGTTGTCTCTCCAATCGAATCCTAAAAGACCACGAGATCTTGTGCCAGTCTTATCTGCGATACACGGGTACTGTCGTCCAGTATTTGTCTGAATGACACCAGGTACAACATGCAGTTTCATCGCCTCTTGCGGCCGATCTGATACATTTCGCAATATGTCAAAATAGAAGCATATCCCTCCAACAGAAGTGGCAGTAAATGCTTTGTGTGTTTGGAGTGGGTACAAGTGGTTGGTAAACAGAAATTGAGCAGTATGATATACTGAAGCGAGGTCAAGGAGCCGCACGAGGCGAACAATATCCCCCCAGTAAGGTACATGACCACTACCAGCTCCATACCTTAGACCGAAACTAGTGTCGGTCGTGGCCCTACCAGAGTGCAGCTGGTAAACAAATCTTAGGCCAGAGCGATAAGGCTTGAGATCGGCATCAAGCTGGAGAGCAGAAACATTCCAGATAAGGAAGATAACAGTCTCGGCCAGTACGGGAAGGCAGTAACGCTTCATGCATCTCGAAGCGTCTTCGGAACAGAAATGACAGTTGCAAATGCTAGCCAATTCCTCCGACGCTTGGACGTATGTCTCAACAGCATCGGCAACAGACATGTCAGTTTCAACATCAATGTATGGACCCAGGGGTAAGAGTTCAGGGAACAATGAGCTTGCGGAGTCAGAGAAGCCATGCCCGTATTGACCTGGTTGAAATCCAAACCAATTGATGTAGTCATCGGAATCGAATATGCCTCCTGTGTCCGAGTTGGTCAAGGCTTCAAAGACTCGTGCAGCTGCGCCCATTAGACGTCCAAAATCTTGTCTAGCATCCATAAGCCTATTGAAAGGGTTCCCAAAAGTCTTGAAAAGGCAGCTATCCCATGGAACGGCCCCGGAGATAATAGAATCAAACCGCTGCTCATAGCTTGACATGACTTTGTCAACAGAACTGATGAAGTAGGCGGTGCTGTTGACCTGAACTTGGTTGGAAGACTGCCCTGTCCCGTAGATAACTAAGAGACGTATTGCATCATCGTCAGCCGTGGACTTGTAAATGGATTCGTTATCGGCATTTCGAATCTCGACCTCGAGGCCAAGAAAATAGAATCCAATGGCAGCTATCCATCCGCAGGATCGACCACCTGTCAATGTCACCGAGCTGAGGACACCTGAGGAAACACGGGCAACAGCGAGAAGGGCTTTGGCAACATCTCCAGCCTCATCGGTATAATCATCCCTCACGTGAGGACGATGGAATGTCATGAACTGCTCCGCGATGCAGGCAAAAGTAGTGGCCCTGAGAGTTCCGGAACAGGCTTCTACCAAATTGATCCATTGACTCGCAGAGGGTCGTAGATCATCTGGGGCGTCGCAGATATCAGCCAGTCTGATCAGGATTTCGGCGCAGGCCTTCGGAGTATGGATTTCAGAAAGACATGCACATAGCGTCAAGCATGTCAGCCCTTTGCCAGTCTCCGCCAGGACTCGCACTATGTGCTTTATCCCAAAGCCGAACCAGATGACATCTCCAATAGCGGAGAAGCTCTTCAGTTCCCCGAGGGCTTTAATAAGACGTTCATGTCCAGTGGCAGATAATCGAAAGAGAGACGACAGTTCCTGGCCCATGATGATGGTGAGAGGAGAAACGTCGGCAGCAGTAACGCGTGCGAGAATAGAGATCGGCACGGAAACGGACATTCTGGCGATTTGGACCCAGTCGATAGAGCCTTGCTGCTCGAACGGGCCGCCCGCGACAACCGCAGATGACAGGGTGAGGGTATTTGCCATAGCCGATGTTTGTCAGATATTCAAGCAGATGTGAAAGTTTGCAAGTTTTTCTCAGCGGTACTGTACTGATGATGAACGTTGCAACATGAGACAAGAGTGAAGTGAGCTTGAGGTGATCATGAGTGGACAAGACATCATTACATGGTAAGCTGACCGTGGCGGCAAGAGAGAAATGTTTATTGGCAATGTATTTTCAACCCGGTTTATGATATGGCAAGTTGCGATTGGTTTAAATATGAGCTGTGCCGGTACACAGCATCGCCCGGTAAGCACTAACGGGACAGTGGTGTTCTTCAGAGGTAAGCTTGGAAAAGATATTAGGCGAATATCTGTAAGACGGCTTGCATGCGGCTGCATGAATCTAAGCCACTTCCAATTTATTTCCTATACTGAGACTTTTGATCCAAAGGGCTGAAGAGCCTGCTGACTGGCTTTTCGACCATCCATCCTTTCAAAGTACGCCGCCACGTTCTTACGTCCAGGACTAAGAACCCATTGAGCGGCTTGCATAACCATCATCTTGAGCAGTCCATAAAAGTGGATGTCGGCAGCTGAGAACCGTGAACCACATAGGTATTCTTTGCCTTCAAGCTGATCGTCGAGGAGGTTGAGGAACTGGTTGATGGTGACCTTCTGAACTACACGAGCTTCAGGTGCCGGGATTCGGTTACCCTTGTAGAAGTCAATGGTATCAGGGTCGTTCCGATACCAGGAGATAATAGGTTGAGCTAGTTCGAGATCCATCCTTCGAAGCCACATGCGGGTCTCGGCACGCTCGAGCGCTGTGTCGCCAAACAGGGATTTGCCTCCCTTGGCGACCTCATCAAGATACTCGCATATCGCGGTAACCTCGGTCAAGACGAAGCCGTCGATATCTAAGGCCGGCACTTCGCCTCGAGGGTTCACACTGCGGTATGCGAGCCGTCGGTTCTCTAGGTTCATAATGTCGATGGTCTGGACATCGAACTCTAGGCCGCCGCGCTCGAGAACGAATAGGCGGACAGCGTACGGATTTGGAGCTTGCGCGTCGTAGAACCTCATGATTGGAATAATCTGAGGCTGGAGGAGAAAGAAAGAAAGAAGATGATTTGCAGATATATGGAGATGGAAAGAGGCTGTTGTTCTTGAGAAGATATTCAAGTGAAGTTTTGTCGTTGCATCCGTGGGGAACCTGATGTTTTATACCTTTATCTTTGCCCACAAGAGATACTATGCTCCACGATAGCCCTAAATCCTGTCAGTAAATTGACTCATTGAAGGGATTTAGGTTCTTACATCCGGTAGATACTTTTAAAGTTGGAGCTGACCTGCATTAGTGCGAGTACCAGTAGATGATTATGTAACCCGAACTTCGGCATGTCAGCTATTGCATCGTCATGGATTTAAGAAACTTATCACCGGCAGATTATGGGGCACGAACCCACCACGAGTCTACGAAATAGTGGCTGTCGCCCACTCAAAATATGTAAACCTCAAGCAGTCTAATTTGAAACCACACTGTCTACTTGTCTGCAGTAAAACCATTGATATGTACCTCAGAGTCCTTCAACGATCTCATACCGCTGATAAATGTCAGGCCAGCAGCTTTCGCCCATCTAGGGTCAATAACCCCAAGGTGAATATGCGGCGAGTCATCCATCTCAGGATCGGACGTCTCCTTAACAAGCCCATCACCAAGATACAAGAATCGGTTGGCGCTCTTCTCCCCGCTGGCAGCATACTTGATATCATAGTCTTCCCATCGCACTTTACTCAAGGCTCTTACAAACTGCAGTGTAATGCCTGGCCAGATCAAGTTCACTCGTCCTTTTAATGGTCCAGACTGTGTTTTGTACCAAGCCGGACAGTCCCCTGACCAGGCGCAGCCTTTCAGCCATGTCTGAGCATGTTCGACGAAATCGTCCATCGCTTCTTGCTTTGGAACCACGCTGATGATGTTGTGCTCCATCTGTAGCTTCTGGATGACTTGGACTACGTAGTTGGCGACTGCGTCCATGGGACCGATGAGAGATCCGTTGGCGGAGGGCCAGTAGGCGCCAGTGCTGCCGTGGAAGTAATTTGGGAACTGTGCCAGAGCGACTGACATGTAACTGTCTGGACTCTGTTGAAGGAACTTAGATATACGGAGGCCGTTTGGTCCGATGACTTCGAATCGTGGAATGAGGTCGACATTGAAACCTGGCTTGGTCAGAATGTCTCTGTTCAGCGGCCCTAGGAAAAAGCTTACCTGTTGCGCAGACTACAGCGTCAATCTTTCGCTCGACACCATCTGTATCTACAACACCGTCTTCCGTAAGTCTCGCAACACCTTTGAAGACGACCTCGACGTTTGGCTCTTGGACTGCATAGATGAAAGGGTCACCTGGAGTGATGCGACGGCATCCAGGAACAAATTCAGGAGTAAAGCCTGGAAGCGGGTTAGCGTGTAGCCAAGTCCACAGTTTCTCAAAACACACCCTGAAGGAGCTTTGGATCCTTGATCTTAATCTTCATTTGATCGTAGAAGAACTTGATGGCGTTTCTCTGGTGATCAGTGCCACTGTATAAATTTGGAAAGAGGCCATTGAGGCGCCTCTCGATGCTCTTTCCATGAGCCTGAAGCTTTGAGGGGTCCTTCTTGAAGTTCACTCGGTCTTCCAGTGAGTCTTCAAGCGCAATCAGTATCCGATCTGCTCTTCTATGAGTATGATAATTGCGCTTACATTCAGGACTGAACTCATCACCTGCGAGTCCAGGTGCAAACCAGATGGGAGTGCGAGAGAAGACAGTCATCTTGGAAACATGAGGCTGCTGAATGTTAGAAACACGACGGCGGTGAAGGAAAGTGGTGGTGACTTACCTGCATTCTGGGCACTACCTGTACTGCCGAGGCACCACTGCCAATTATAGCTACGGTCTTGTTCTTCCATGCCTCCTCGTCAAATCGCTCATCCCATCCAGCAGTGTGAAGCAACTAAAACAACCGTAAGCACAAACAATCAGTACACGGATTCTGCAGACTCACTGTTCCCTTGAACTTGTCGAGACCCTCAACATTGGGCCACTGATAGACATGTTGGCTTCCAGAGTTGTTCACCAGGATCTCAGCATCTTGGTGATACTCTCGACAGTCACCATTTGGTAGCTCTTCCCGCACAAACACACGCCAGAATCCCTCCTCATGCCACTCAGCCTTTAGAACTCTGGTATGAAACTTGATATACTTGTCAAGGTCAAACGTGGTGGCGCATTTATGAAGGTACTTCTGGATGTCTTGGCCTCTTTGCTCAGTCAGTACAGCGGCGTGCATGGGCCTTGCGACTTACGGGCTAAGAAACCGTGGCCAATCCGGGTTCGGGGCAAAGCTGTACTGATACACGTGAGACGGGACATCACAGGCAACTCCAGGATATCTGTTATGGTTCCAGACACCTCCAAGCTCACTACTCTTTTCGAATACGGTGAGCTCGAAGTTTTCGCACTTGGCTGAGATCCAATACGCGAGGTTGATGCCAAAGAGGCCGGCACCTATGTTGATGACGCGAATCTTGCGATTAGCTGGGGGAGAATATGTTAGCATGGATGGTTGGCTAACGATGAGAGACTGACAAGGATCACCAAAAGTCTTAACCGAGATCTTGTAGTCTGGATTGTAATTCTGATAGAACTGACTCCATACTTTGGCCTGGGTCAGCCTGTTGGCCAAGTCTAGCGAGTCGGGGATATCGGGGCTCATGGTTATGGAAGACAATAATAAGTATCGGCTCAAAAGCTTGGTAATATAATGCTTCTTGGTTCAACTAAATGGTCTTGGAAGCTGTATTATACACACCAATAACTATATTTCCTGAAAACCTACATGTGAATGAAACGCTCGATGAATCGTCAGGCGTTACATTCTATGGTTTCCATTGTAGTCGGCAGTTGAGACAGCTCGGAACTTCCATCATCCACAAGGTCAAGAGCGGCTTATCCGGTTAATGGACCTCTAACATGACAGCTTCTGCCTGTTTACGAAATCGGCATCGATTCCCCGGAAATTGTGACTAGATTTCCGATACCAGAGTCCTAAGCAGAACAAGATTTAGAACCCCAGCAGAAACAGAAGATGGAGCTGGTCCAAAACAAAACGCGTAAGCGGAAATTCAACGAGCTCGGAGGCTAGCCATATACGGACTGGTCAGGCTCGGAACTACCGAGCCCTGCACCCCACAATTGCCTACCCCAGACTTCAACCTCGGAGCTTTGTTTTTTGGGTCGTGATAATAATGAGATTATGAAATGTAGAAGAAGGTCAAGTTTAGTAGTGTTTGTGATTATGAGGTCTCATGCGATTTCTCTGCCGTGCTTGATAAAGAATTCCTGAAGAATCCTCATCAGAATGTAGGTACTCATGGGATCCTATTCATTCCAGTGAAACCCCTAACTCGACACACGCAGGTCAACTAAGTTCGTGTTGTACGGCGACTACGTCTCCCCATATACAATTTCCACCGCCCATGCATTGCTCGAGAAAGGTCTTACCTGGGAATATAGACACATTGACATTCTCAAATTCGTGACCCGGGTCCGTAGACCTACCAATTCCACTGTCATGACTATCCCGCATTGTACTAATTTTTTACAAGACTCCCAAACACCGAAAATTGCACCCCTTCGGCAAAGTACCAATCTTGGATGTCCAAAATGACCGCGGCGAGACAGTCCTTCGAATCTGTGGTACGAACCTCATCTGCGCTCTAAAGTTCATATCACTTACTAACGTTAAATAGAAAGCCGCGCGATTGCTCGGTACATTGCTACCGTGTATCCCGATCATGGAGGCTCGTTATTACCAGACATCTCTGATGTAGACGCTCTGGCTTTATTTGAAGAGGCTGCCTCAATGGAGGTTTGCTACTTCTCCACTACAGCGTGGAAATACTGCGGAGATATCATCGTCAAACCGTAAGTCAGTCCTGTTTTCGCATTGCCTATTGTTAATTGCGTTGCTAATTATCGCTTCCAATAGGGTACTGGGTATACCAAGAGTAGATAAAAAGACACTGGAGGATATTTGGAATGAGCTACATGGCGCGTTGAAGGTCATGGACGGGACATTGTCTGGCCGCAGTTATCTCGGTGGCGCAGAATTTACCCTGGTTGACATTTGGTCCATGCCTTGGGTGTCACAGCTCATTGACCTGAAGGGAGCTGACATATTCTTTGCCGAGTTGCCCCATCTGCGAAGTTGGTGGGAGAGAGTGCGCTTGAGGCCTGCATGGAAGGAAGCATGTGGACTAATGGATGGAGCGATGGAGGTGATGCGGGAGAATGCAACAGACGGATGGGAGCTGTAAAGACAGCAACGAGAGTTGACTACATAATTTCATCATCTGTCTGCTGGAAGTAGAGCTGAGTTAGCAAGACCCCAGAGGAGCCGCTCACCATGACAAATATGTCGACCTCCCTCCCATAACACCGGCAGCCAATATAGACCTCTAGTTTGCTTGAATCATCGTGTCAACTTCTCTCTAGCGGGCCTAGTTCCTTTTGAAACAACTATGGGACTCTTGGACTAACGTGAGTTCGTATGGGGTCCCGAGTCTAGAGCGCGGGGTTGCCCACGTGATCCGGGGAATGTCCTACTAACTCGCTTCTTAACTTCGATGCAACCCCCAAGCTACCTTAACTCTAAACAACATACCAAGTGCAAACTTTAAAGTCCGCCCTGTCATGTCACTGCCAATTGATGCCGGAAACGATGCACCAGATACCCAACGAATCACCCGGGGCGGGCGTAGAAAGCGCAACGAGTATGCTCTTGTAGCCTGGTATTCCATGACTCTCTACCCATCCCACTATGCAGCACACTAATACAATGACAACAGTATGCTATGCAAGTCTCGGAAAGTAAAGTGTGATGGGCAATGGCCCTGCCAACGCTGTACCAAGCGTGGAGTGGAGTGCTCATACCCACGTCGTGGCAATATACCCAGCATGAGCCCAATGCCCACAGAAATCAGCTTGTAAGGCTTCAGATCAAATGTCCAGAAAGATATAATCTAACCAAGTTACCTTTATAGAGAGATGGATTACTCACCGTCAACAGACGACGGTATCGCGCCTCGCATATCGGCAACCTCCGGCATCACGACCTTGAATGAAGCAGCACGCCAACCTGTGCAAACCAGTAGGAGTCTAGGCGCCTCGCTACAAAGTCCTGCACCTACCGAAAAATCACCTACGGCTCGCCGCTCAAGCTTTGTTGATACCTTCAGCTTGGCAAGATCATGCCTTGAAGCTAACGGTATCGTGGACGAAGTCGAGGAAAACGTCCAAGGTTCAACGAGCAAACCAGGTCTGACTTTAGAACAATCCCTTGCATCCGCAAGTGACGACTGTTTGGAATCGATCCTGGACCTGGGCTACGATAGAGCTAGGCACCTGTTCATCACCTTTGCTGAGACCATTTATCCGATTTACCTGTGTGTCGACCTTCAATCAGCAGAAGCGGTCTTGGACGCCGTCTTTGAGCGTTCAGCGAGCCATACATCAGAGCCTGCTTCGATCACCCTGACTAATATAGATGTTCTCAAAGCTCTTTTGGGACTCACCCTCCTTATCGAAGATGATAGGACAAGCCCTCTGGCACGGCATCTTCAACGCTACATCGATTGGTCAGTGGAGAAGGCCTTGATGGGCAGACGCCCAACTATTGACGATGTATCCATGGCTGCTTTGATGGTATGACCTATGTTCGCATTGAACATTTTATCAGCTAACAGATGGCAACCTCTAGGGCTTGTATTGCTTCCATAACTCGGAGCATGTAAAAGCGTGGAGACTTATCAGTTTCGCATCTAGAGTATCTTTTGAGCTTGGCTTTCATCACGCGCCAGAAGAGGTTCAGAAGACTGTCATCACCCCTGGCTCGCTTTCGCCGCGAGAGTTGTTCTGCTGTGTATATGTACTAGACCGGACGTTTTCTTTTGCTACCGATCTTCCTCATACCACCAAAGATGAAGACATAGATGAGAGGTGCTTTGACCTTGTAAGTCACAATTAAGCCCGAGCCCACGAGCTTACATCTTCTGACTCATAGCAAGGGCACCTCGTCTCCGTTCCTAGTCGTGACCATGGAATACACTCGTCTCAACTCGGAGATATTAGGATTGCTAAAGGCTTCTACCAAGAGCGTTGCGGAGAGTCGACAGCAAAAGGAGTACCTCGATTATAAGTTACAACGGCTACGCGACCAATTCCGGGATCTCACGACCGCCGCCCGATCTACAGCTTTACCCGGTAACCCTTGGGACCCTCTTCAGAACGAAGTCCTTATGAATGACCTAGAAACCTTTCTAGAAATACGCATCTGTCACTCTCGAATCCTACTACGCAAACCTCTCCTTCACTCATACAAAGACGATCGCGACAAGACAGCAGCCGCAGCAGTGTGTATCCAGTGCGCCAAAGCAACCATCTTTCTATGCTCCGGGGTAATTAACAAGGAAATTCCGTTAAAGTGTCTTCGGACCTCATACGAATACTTCACTGTGTCGTCACTGGCTATAATACTACTGGTTGTGTCGCAAGACCCAGAAACCTACGGACCAGAGAGCAGAGATGCATTTCAAGAAGCGATTAGGATACTTCAAGTGTCCAAGTGTCGAAACTTTGCTTGTGGGAATCTATCCTTTACTTTTGAACAACTTCTCAGGATTGGGGAGCGGCTTCACATGCCTAAAGATAGCAACACGCCGCTGTTACAAGACTTTGGAGATATCGATATGGGGCAGCTCTTGGAGGATCCAAAATGTGGTGAGTTAGGTCAGTGAATGGCGTCCCAAAGCATGATTGAGAGATGAACTAATTGGTGACTAGGCGATCTGCAGACTCTGGGTGACAGTATTTTCGGGCTATTTGGAATGAACGGAAACTGGCCTGCGAATAATAGCTATATGTGAGATATATGTACGCCAATAGAACCTAAAGCGGGTGCTTGATGACAACTTTGGTCAAGCTGACCTTTCCTTCGTTCACATCCTTGATAGCCTGGATTCCCTTCTCAGCCCCCTCCACAATCTTGATGTTGGGGATTCGGAATTGCGTCCCGTAGCTTTTCGCAGCCCAAACAACTGCCCTCTCTAGTCGAGCCTCCCATACAGGATTTGCTTTATTGCCCCCAGGAAACTCGAACGGGATAGGATTGTCGGTTTCTCTCGAAGCAAAGATCATTCTCCATCGTGGCGGCTTACTGAATTGAGGTAAGGTACTGACAAATGTGACATCTGGTCCAGTGGCAATCGCCTCGCACTGCTCAATGGTACCAGGACTGCCTGTCTTGCATACAGTGTCTAGGACATATCGTATGGGGACGCCGGTCTCGTCACATGCAGCTCTGACTGCATCAACGACACCTGGGTCTCGATAGTTGAAACACTTTGCTGCGCCGAGCTCAAAAAGTGCATCGTGATTAGTAGGCGAAGCTGTTGTGAATATCCATTTCACTCCCATAGCCTTTGCGAGCTGTATCGCCGCACTCCCGACGCTACTCGCACCGCCCCAAACCAACAAGGCGCCAGTAGGAGGTGGCCCGTAAATACCTATAGCAGGAAAAGGAATCTCGAAATGATTCAGCAACGCATCTGCAGCTGAGCGCACCATGATACTAAGAGCAGCGGCATCTGGCCGAGGGAGTTGAGCAGGCAATTTGACTGACATCAAGTTTGACTCTAGAATAGCAAAGTCTTGATGTCCCCCATGATATCCTGGCTTCGAGCGTCCGGGATGATTGGAGCCGAAGACGACGTCTCCGACAGCGTAGCGACTGGCCCTTCCTGCTTCTATGACGGTACCGCAGATTTCATAGCCGCATACATTGTTCTTCATGCCCAGTTCTTTAGGATGGTTGAGGTCGGCTGGATTGATGCCTGAGTACTCGACTTTGACTAAAGCTTGGCCATCTTTGGGATGATAGGTTTCTGGTATGTCGCGAATAGACAGATTGCAGGAGTTATCGACAAAAATACATTTGTTCATGTTGATTTGTGAGTTTGTGAGCTTCGTGGTTGTTCTTAGTTGGTGAACTGCCGGGACTGCGATAGCAGCATCTAGATACAAGGTTGTCGATTTTATTCTTAGGTCTGATTGGCAATCATGAAATTCTATCGTGTGATTGTTCGGATCGTCAAGCCCTATTCCCAAACCTCGGAACTTCCGACAAGTACCCCTTTCTTGCCTCGGCCAAACCGAGGTCGAGCCGATCGCCTGACTCTTGACCTCGGAGCGATGCATTTCCAGTGTCAACATCTTTTTAGTTCTGTCTTGCGGATTTTCCACCGGAAGAGGCGAAGATATGTCGATCTTTACGAGTGGATGCGTGGCAGCATAAGGTGCGCAAGGATCTGTCATGGCCTCAGCGAGCAAAGTCGGAACATTTTCCGTGGAAGCTAAAGCTAAGTTTTATGCAAAATCGGCAATTTAATCACCTACCATATAAGTGATTTCGGATGGTCCGGTCCAATAACCACAGAACAGCGCTGTTGTATCACGAGAAACATAAACGGTAATCCACTCAACAGACTTTATCTTCAATCAGTAACACATACTCACCTAGATATCAACTATCTCTGTCAACTTCAATTCCCTGTGAAATCATACTATCCCCAAATGGCACCTTACTTAGATCCCGAGTGGCTAGAGGTCAGACTCCATCTATTGTAGATGCATTCACCAAGCTAACCCGCGCAGGTGGAGAAGGAGCTTGGTGGCCGCCTTGTCCTCGGTGGGACCATGGAGAATTATCGAGCCGGTGGGGAAGCTATTGGGAAGTACATCGGAGCTCATCTGCCCCCTCCCCGGGATGATGGGCTTGAGGTTGGTAAGTATGCAGCACATTAAACAGGTCCTAGAATTCAGCTGACGTATCTTAGCGGATGTGAAGATTAACGACAATGTTACTGTTCGTACTTATAAGCCGAAAGACTCCAAAGAAGTGTTGCCGGTTGGCGTTTTCTGTCATGGAGGCGGTTTTTCTGATGGATCCATTGACATGGAGGATGGACTGTGCAGACTGATTGCATCCATGTATCCTTGCATAGTCGTATCCATCGAGTATCGTCTTACGCCTCTAGTCGATATCAAGGTTGTGTTTCAGGACGCCTTTGACGGATTCACATGGGTAAGTGGATTTTGCTTCTCTATTGTCAAAGTGTTTCTGACTGACAGATTGAAGACTTATGAAAACGCCTCCAAGTTAGGGGGAGACCAGAAGCGTGTTTTCATGCTGGGCAGCTCATGTGGCGGTACACTCTCCCTTGCCACAGCCCATAGACTCATTGAACTTGAACGAGAGGGACAACTCAAGGGAGTCATCAACATGGCGGGAGGTACAGTCCATCCAGTAAATGTGCCAAAGCATCTTCAACATTTCATGAAGTCTATGGAAGAGAACGCTACAGATGTCCCAATCATTGATGGGCAGACAGCCAAGATGATCAACGGTACGTAACGAGATGGACTAAAATCACTGAGGAGCTACTAACACGTAATGTAGCATCGACCGGACTCGACAAGCATGTCGATGATGAGTGGCTGTTCCCTCTCCTATCATCGCATTTAGACAAGTTTCCACGAACCTACCTGGTCGCTTGCGGTGCAGACCCTCTGAGAGATGACAACGTAGCCATGGAGCATGAGCTTCGTAGTAAAGGGGTCAATGTCAAGCTAGACATGTACGAAGGGTTACCCCATGTCTTTTGGATGTTTCCGACGCTGAGTGCCACGAAGACATTCGTTCAGAATCTCCTGGCTGGTATCAAGTTTATCCTTGAGTAAACATACAGTACTTCCTCTTCAGCTAGGTATCAATATTTAGACTGAGCAGATAGTGAAGCAATAAATGGCTAGGCTTATGCAATGTTGCACAACATAAAACCTGTCCAGTGACTTGTGAGTGCAAGGGCTGGGCCAGCACAATACCATAGCGTAAGAAAGGGAAGCAGGTCTGCAACTTTTGCATAGTGTAAGAGATGATAGCAGGTCTCAAATTGAATTACTGTTTACTCGAGTCTCCCCACAATCTATTCTGGTCAAATCGGAACTAAAGAGGTGATTTCCGCATACCCCGCGTTCAAGATATGCAAGGACACCCATTCCCATCGCAGGACCAGGCGCCGCATCAGCCGCTGGCAGGGGATATGTCCTCTTATGAAGCAGCTTGGCATAATACTGCGTTGAGCATTCTAGCTCGGGAAAGCCGTGTTATAGCAGGCATACCATGTGCGTGTTTATTGGTCGTATAAACCTAAGACATCTTCGAAACGGTGATCTGTCTCGGCTCTTCCGACCCAACATAGGAAGCCATGGTGAACTCTATTTTGATCATGCAGGTATGCAGATAACACTGCGGCGAGAAGGCATACCTAGAAGGCTTAGAAGCCAAGTAGAGAGTTCAAGGCGGATATCCCGCTAGTTGGCTGCACTGGCTTCTATTATCCAAGGTGCAGTGTCAACCCCGGATCCCCAGGTCGGAATATAAATAAGAATTCCGAGACTAGGATGGGGATTCGTGGCTTGAGCATTAGCGCGGCCACTACCCCGGATTTCCCTGTATCACTAGTTCCTGAAGTCCAACCCTGCTGATGATAAAAGTCTAAGCATTATCTGACTTTGGCCTCAAGTTGCATGAACGTTTTCTTATCTGGTACCACGTTGCTACACAGGATCTGCCATTGCCATCCAGCTTCACTCAATAGGCTCGGAATTTATCGTTCTGCTACTTTATCGGCATCCACTCTCACTTCGTAAGAGTAAAGTTGAACACGACATGGCACATTATTCTGAAGATATTTTGCACCGAAAGGATGGCCCCATGGTAGATTTTCCTGCGTCTTCACTTCTCTAATACCATGCTGACAAATCTTCTAGTCATGGCCCCTATGGTGGCGATTGATTATGATGGGTAATCTATCCTTCTTCGTCATGATGGGTCAAGTTCTCGGTGCTTCCATCCCTCCCATGCTTCTTCCTCTGGTGAAGGACATGCACGTGAGCAGCACAAAGATCTCTCAGCTTGCAAGCTGGGGCACCCTTTGCATTGGCCTCGGAGTAAGTACTATGGCCCAACCCAGTAACTCATTTGAGTTCCATCGGCGCTGAACATTTTCTCGATTATCAGAATATCTGGGCACTCCCCACTGTCGCATACATTGGTAGCCGCTATACCATCCTCATAGGTCTCGCAGTATTCACCGCTGGCTTCTTTTGGCAGGCCAGAGCGCAATCATACGAGTCTCTACTCGCTGCTCGTGTCATCGGTGGGCTGGGCGGTGGCGTCGTAGAAGCTCTCGGTCCAGTTGTCGTGGTGCTCCTGTTTCCTCGCGAGTACGTCGCCAGAGCCATGAGCGTATACACCTGGGCTTTAGGTGCGGGTGCTGTCTTCGGCCCTATGATCACCGGCTACGCTGTTGATAATTTGGGCAGCTGGAGATATCCGAATTACATCTTCGGTGGCATCTGTGCGCTCAACCTTCTTGTCATGATCTTGATGTTTCCCGAGCCTCTTACCAATATTCGAGTTCCTGGAGACCCCGAACCCTCCGATGTCTCCATCGACTCGGTTGGTGAAGAGCGGGTTGGCGATCCGAAGGAGCTTTTCGAAGAGGTTGGGAATGCGCAGCAATACGAGACGCGCCCAGCATCAGTGGCCACTTTCGTGCCATGCAAGCCCGGTGCACTCTGGTTTAGACGGTCATTCTTTCTCACCCTCAAACACAATCACCCACCGCCAAATTTCTTCTATCTTGTCGTCGAACCATTCAAAATACTCGTTTCTCCTGCTGTCATCGTCACTGTCCTGCTCTTTGGCTTCTCAATCGCTGGCACCATTGCCACTTCGATCCTTGTCTCGATCACCTTCTCTCAGCCCCCATGGCTCTGGACATCTGGCCAAGTTGGTCTGTACAACATTGCTCCCCTCTTGGGTCTGCTAGCCGGTATGCCCTTTGGCGGTGCTGGTGCGGATTGGCTTGCTGAAAGACATTTGCGACGCAATGGCGAATTCAAGCCTGAGTCAGCGCTGCCGATCCTTTTGCCATTCGCTATCGCAACTCCGATAGCTACGACGCTCATAGGTGTTGGGTTCCAGCGCGGCTGGCACTGGGCTGTGGTTGGGCTCTTTTGGGCCATTCTCAATGCCAATCTTACCGGAGGCTGCAACGTCATGATCTCTTACTGCACGGAGAGCTACCCTAAAAAGGCCATTCAGATTGGTGTCGTGGTTAACGTTATCAAGAATGTTATTGGCTTCGGAGTATCTTACAGTACTCTGGATTGGTGGATGAAGGATAAGTACTTCATGTTCTTGACTGTTGCTCTGGTCATCTTTGTGCTTTTCATTGTGGCTGTTCCGTTGTGGATTAGTGGGCCGAGCATTACTCGCAAGACTAAGACATGGGTGAGATACGAGAAAGAGTAGGGTGTTATCCGGATGGCTGAATCCTATGAGCTTGTAAATAGTGATTGCAGTTTAGCACTCTTCCGGGTTCATGCCTTGGAACTGGCGGCATACAACAGGATGCCCAAGGCCGGGTTTAGCAGTTAATGTAACGCCCAAGTATAAATTCCGCGTATTCCGCCAAGATACGCATTTCTCTGCCTTGAAATGAGCTAGCCGTAACGTTAGACAAGCCACAGTGCTACTGCTTTATCTTCTCAGGCGTGTGATTAGACAGTCGGCAAGTAATTGACAGAACCCATTCCAAAGTCCCGATTGTTCGGCAACAACGATGAAGATACTATGCAAGAGCATCCAGTGCATCGAGATCGAGTCTAGTAACAGGGGAACAACATATCATTCATCTGCCAACCCAGCATCGTTCTTAAGATAAAAACATATATAAGAAATTATGAAGCTGGGCATAAAAGCAACGCCTCAAAGTCAACTCTCTCAATTATCAAACCTCCTCAACACGACAAAGCACCTCTTGCCCGTTGGTCACTGCTTGACTTTCTGGCTGTGGGTTGTGTTTCTTTCTGTTTGATCAATGACTCTTGGCATGTGCCATTCTGAGTCGTAGGAACTTGTCGATATTGCATTGGTTGACTGGCAGGTTGCTGTGAATATTGATCTTGCTGCACACGAGGCTTTTGATGCTTGCACAGAGGCTCGTCTGTAGATGCATCTTTTCTTTCACCAAAGATAAGATCTTTACGGCTATCCTTTATAGGAAAGCTTCCAAGACTGCTCGTGGCAGGCTTTATGGCATCAATTATCAACTTCCACGGGTCATTGAAGCTCTTCTTAACTGGCATGGGTAACTCTTTGCTAGGTTTGAGAGTAGGTGGGCATAATCGACAAGTATGGGAAGCACTACCGATCAGGGACGAAGCTGTAAGCTGCCCATAGATCGTGCTTCGACTTTGGTGTTTTTGAGAACCGTTCCTCGGGTTATAAGCTCCGTCGTTGCCACTACCACCAGCCTCGCAAGCGTAGGTGTCTTTTTTTGTGGTCTTTTTGGGTCTCCCCACAGTCCCATACCCCCAGGAATCGATCTGTGGATAGTGGTCCTTGTTTTCATCGATGTTCGGCTCAGGCTTTGACGTCGGGTCCAGAACAGTAAAGCTGGCAGAAAGGTTTATTGTACCGAAGTCGCAAGGATCTGGGAACACTGGATAGCAGGTCAGCTGCAAAAACTATGTGAATTCGAATTGAAGGCTATAGTTTACTCGCTACTGGTGATTCTGATAGGCTTGCTTGATAAAGTGTCACGTAATGACACTTAAAAGATCATCAATTCCAGGGTCCAGTGCGCTTGAACTGAAGGATTGGGTTGGTGGTTCGAGTACTCAATTGTGTCTGACCGGATGCCCGACGAGGAACAAATATCAGCCCAGTCTCCCTGGCGGGTTGCCCCCTTATATAGCAATGTCTTACTGGTTGTCAGCTTGGTTCGCCATCTTCTTGTTGGTGCGGGGCTGTTGCTGTTACCCCTCATAAGGCAAATCAAGGCGCCCGAGGCGGATTCATTTTCAGACGACGCACATCGACTGTTGAAGTTTCATTCTGCCTTGCCAGTTTTAGTTCCCAGGTTCTAGTCTTAAATTCAAGCCAAAGATAACAGAGACTAAATAGTTTTAATACCTCTTAATTTGTAGGAATAGAACGCTACAGAGTCGACATGACTCAAGGTCTTTATAACTATAAATAGAATATTTGTATCTTGAATCAAGATATAAACATTATAACCCTTGGCTTGAAATCCAGTAGTTTATCTAAATTTATTTATTCAATCCCCTTATATCACTTATATGCCTCTTTTATTTATAAAGTATGATCGCCTTTACGCCATAATACTGCTATCCTAGAACCGGGTTCACACCAATGCGCTAAAATGGAGCGCACAGCAGTCTAGACTCTCGCTATACTCGCTCCCGAGGTATCGCTGACATAAATATCCAGACAAACTTGATAACCAGTTAGTGGGCTCATCATATGATAGTCCTGCCTTTCTCAGCCTTCCCTTTGATTCAAGTATGACATCAATGAAGAATCTGCCCCATGACGGATGATTACAAACTCCGAGACTACAAAGAGAATATAACCAAATAGCATGGTTCCTCCAATCCAACGATCAAACTGTTCGCCATACCAAACGGTTATTGTGATCGCTAGCGTAGAGCCCCAGAGGACACATAGCTCAGGGACGTTGACAGTACCCCCATCAAAGTTCCCGGAGGTATCAACCATAACAGTACCAAGGCAGAGCGACAAGAGAAAAACATTACTACCCACAGTATTAGCCACGAGAATCCCTACATGGCCCCGGTTCCCGCTCAAGACAGCAACGAATTTCTCGGGTAGGGTGGTGGCGATGGCAAGAATAACAATACCGAACAGAACATCGGAGATGCCAATAGCGTCTGTGACGTTGATGGCGGCATGTGAGAGAACATAGCCCGACAGGCAGATGGCTGAGAAGCCAAGGGCCAGAAACCGGAAGTGATATCCGAGACTCCGTCTCCTTCGACGGCTCGGCGCATTTGTAACCATGGTCGCCTCAGGACTGCCATTAATTCGCTGGTCCCGTTCGCTATCCTCAGGCTCACGCTCCTCATGGTTAGGCAGGAGGGGCCTATTAACAGACGGCGTCGATTCTATTGACAAGGTGTCGCTTTCATCATCGCTGCTATCATTATCTGAACCTTCGGGAGCGGTCAGACTTCCTCGACTGATAGCCCAGCCTATAGAGATGAGGTAGATGACGAAGAGTGCAATCAAGACAGACCCAGATATCAACCAGACGATCTTCTGGGAGAAGTAAATAATTGGCGCTACAAAAGTGGTGATAACAAGCAGACAGAGCGAGTATATCCTAGAGCTCCTATCAAACTCAACGTGCGAGCCTGTAGGACGGAACAAAAGTCCAAGTGAGAAGGCGCCAAGGATATTCGAGATGGCTGAGCCGATGATATTTCCAACTGCTAGCGCGGGTCGACCTTGGGCAAGCGAGGCAACAACGACAACGAGCTATGATGAATTTAACTTAGGGAGACAGACGTAAACAAGTGGGTTCAAACGGTACCTCTTCCCACTCTGCACCGGCAGTTAGTAGGGCAATCAATGTGTCGGGAATACCCGTCCGACGGGCAACGATGGCGGTATGGTCGACGAATTTATCGGCGCCGAATTCGAGAAGGAACAGGGTGCTGATGAAGACGGCGGCATTGTAGGCGATGGCGTCACTGTTGGCCATGACAAACGTAGAGTTGATGATAACAAGAGGAGGACATAAATGGCAATGAGATCAGTCGAGTTGGCGTCATAGTAGGATGAAGGCGGGGAAATTGTCCCATTTGAATGCCTCTAATGTCTTGACCGTTATAGGCTTAGATAGTTAAAGTAGCGTTCTCTGTCCAGATTTAAGCTATCAGCCACAAGTCTCACTTTATTTTAGACAAGCTCTTGAACTCCTGACGTATAATTGATATAAAGTCTCGCCGCTGAGTGAGATAGATCTAGGCTACTCGACAGAAATAACACATTGACGTTGCTCTTGACGCTGGGAGGAAGAGCATTTATCCAAGCAAATACGTCAAAGGTGAATTCTTATACCCTACGATAAGAACTAAATCCTGTGCTAGGGAATAGCGCACTGTCTGAAAGCTACTTAAGTGATAACAAGGCTGATCTGAAAGCCGATCTAAAACTGATAATCAAATCATGATAAGAACTATATCTCATGTTAGTCGTGGAGATAAGATTATTTCAGTCTTCATTTATTCTGTGCCTACCCGGAAGCACAATTGATGTCAAAATTAGGAGCTCTTTCAACCTTCGTTACCCCTGAAAAAACCGGGACTGTAGAGACAGTCTATTGAATCTGCTAACTCCATCTGTTCAAGTAGCGCGTCCTAAAGCCAATAGTTCCAGCTCGTCATTCAGCTCTCGAGGAAGCCCAACGCGATGATAAGAAAACATTTCGCTCTTCTGTTTCTTTTCATTTCTCTATCTTTACCTACCACAATTCAGTCACTCGTTTTTAACTCTAGTCACTCTTTACAACTCGGTTCGCGATGCGCGTTACTGCTACCTTCGGTACCCTAATCATGAGCGCGAGCCTCTGCGCCGCTCGCGTAAGTGCTCTAAAACGCCCCCTAACGCCACAAGGGAAGCTTACAGATTTAGGCTTGCGCCCCCCATCCTCGGCCGACAACAACAACGTCGCTCAGCAGTGAGATTGGCACTACAACGGCTGGCGGCGCCGCCACAACGACTACTTCCCAAGAGACTACAAGCGTCACCGAGTCCGCGTCAAGCATTGAGTTGTCTGTTTCTGTAGAAACCTCAACAGCCGACTCTGCCACTACAGAGCTGGAGACGACTACTTCTGGCTTCACCTCGCAAGAGACAGCTAGTGTCACTGAGTCTCAGACCAGTGTCGAATCTTCTGCAACTACGACCGATGGTATTAGCTCTTTTACTACCCTCCTTGCCACTACGACTGCTGTCACTTCCCAAGAGACCGACACTTCTACGGCCGTCGACGACGCCACGAGCACAACAATCGAAGCCACCACGACTACAGCTGGCCCTCCCGTGATTACGAACCTTGTCGAGAATGGTGGTTTCGAAGACGAGACCAGCGATCCTTGGGTGGTAGAAGGAACCTCTCCGGTAGTCAGCACCAACCCGTTTGCTTGCGCTGCGGGCAACAATTGTCTGTGCGTATCACAAAAATCTTCAAAATATTCATTGACTGATTCGTGCTAATGTTCCGCAGGGAATTACTCGGAAACCTTGAAAATTCCGCCAGGGTCTGCCAGCGCGTCGCAGTTGAGGCGGGCTTTGAGTACACTTTCAAAGCGCAAGTTCGCCAGTACTGCATCAAGGAGTATGGCTCAAACATACTTAGCTGCGATGACAATGTCAATACCGCTAAACTGTCTATTGACGGGGTATTCGACTCTGGTGCAGATGGTATTCCCAGGCAAAATGAGTTCAACGACTTTACGTACACCTTCTCATATACCGACCCAAGCATTGATTCCACTGATCTTTGCATCACCATTACGCAGAACCAAGGCCTTAGCCCCATCTTTTACCTCGACGGTGTTTCTTTCACGCGTGGGCAAGCTGTGCCTATTCCTGACCCGACGGAGTAAGGATTCATAGCGATATACAAACACTGAACATGTTCAGTAAGTTTATTTCTCCTGGAGGTATGAAGGCATGTATGATGAGCAGTTAATAGCTCCTATACGTCGTACCACGCCAGACTTGATACTAGTTACTCCCACTTCTTCCACTGTCTACTGGCTCTGTTCTTCACAATTACAGCGAATAGTATAATAAAGGATATAGGCAGGATTGGTTTCGTTCCAGACCGAATTGACAAGACACATCAGGATGGATGCAACTCTCTTGCCAATCAACAAATTATTATTACATTCTCACCTGCATCCTCGCCTTCTTCCGGCTGAACAGAGCCATTATTGTTACTGTTTCGATCCTTCTTCGTGGCCACCCGTGGCACTTCCTGCAATGTCGCCGTCGGTTCGCAGGTCACGAAGACCGATGCGTCGCGGTGACGGAATCTTACGGTGTCGCTGCTCCCTATTTACTCTTCCTCCTCGCGCATAGCATTCTTATAATCATCCTCAGACCCAAAACCAAGCGTCTCAACGCGTCTGAAGTAAGGCGAGTAATCATCGTCATCCTCAAAGTCCTTGGGATCAAGATCCCAGATTGCTTCTATCATCCAAACGAGCCACTCGGGCGGAGGCGGCCATCTGCGAAAATACGTAATTCGCTGATTTTCGTCGAGTTGCTCTTTTTCTTGCTCCCACCAAGTCCAATACATCATGATGTAAGATTCGCCAGCACCCATGCGCCAGCCGATGCTGTAGGGATGGTCGTCTGGAAACATGAACCAGGGGGGAGGAACTGCTCCGTGTTGCTGAACCAACTTGGCAATTTCATTCTGGTGCTCTGTAGAGGCGTCCATTGTCCAAACCAGTAAAGACTAAGTCCAAGCAACCTTATAGAGGTGCGGCTTCGTAGAGTTGTAATATGTAGTCGCGTTTGAAACAGTGATAGGTCGGGACTTTTCATGGAGGCCAACAACTGATCTGATCTGATTGAAATGGACTAAATTCATCACGCTCACCGTACTTCAAAAGGTTGAAGCAAACATAATAAGTAGCAGGAAATGCCTTGACTTGTTATTGTTTTTGTGCGGGGTATTCCATCTCACCCGACCCGGAAGGCTATTTGTCCGGCCGGCACTAACTCTAAGCCGTTTCACAGAGAAACGTGGAGTTGGTGTCATGGTAGGATAAACACAGAGAAATTTGAGAGTCTCATGTAAATCAGTTGATCCTTCATAGCTCTCGTTAGCCTTATTTGTATCTTCTACCGACTTTCAATGGTAAAACAGCGCTACTACTACCAAATGCTCCAAAACCCAATAACTTCCTACTAAATAAACTCAGCCATGATTATTGCATCCGGTCACATAGTCAATCTTGAGCGTGCAACCATCCTTATACTCAACCTTGCCACACTTCTTACACTTCCCACCGTCCTTGCGAATCTTCTGGTACCAATCTCACATATCATAGCCCTTCATCTTACAGTCATCACCTTCGAGAAAGACACCACAACCAATCCCATCAGATTTACCCCAACAGTTGCCTCTAAGATGGTCCTTCCTAGCAAGAGGTCAGTGATGATTCCGTGCAATGTCACAATTGGCTCCAACTTACTCTGTGCTATACTCAAATGGGGGATCGGTTTCTCGGCGGAGATAATTAACCGTGTGATCGCAGTCCTTGAGTCTGAGCAGCGGGCCGCCACACTGTTACTTGTTAGCATCTCTGTGTGAACACGTAGCGATGAGTGTTAGTAAACTTATAAGTTTGCTTCCTTTGCAGTCGTACTTGGGTTCAAATGGCGGTAGAGGGATCAGAGTCGGTTTAGTGGGCGGAGGAGCAGGCTTAGGAGGCGCAGACGGCGTAGGCGATGGCTTTTTGCAACTCGTGTTCTCGGGCGGAGGAGTCCACACCGCATATCCAACGCGAGCCTGATAATCCTTCATGATTTCGTAAACGACCAAGCTGGCGATCATCTCATGCAGCGGTATCTGAGGGTGGAAGACTCGTCCATACCCATCTGGGACCAAGTAATCCAAGATCGCTACACGCGCAGCGAGCGCTTTCTTTGCATCATCGCCATCGTGGTGAAGCTCAGCATTGGGATCTACAAGGCGTGTGATCTGGCTGAGAATGAGCATGTCACCGTAAAAGGTCCCGTTGAGTTCACCGCCTTCAGCACCGCGCTTCCACGGGCTTGAACCTGCGGGATCCCAAGTGTTGAATTCATAGAACATCAAGCCCTTCCTTCTGTTGCTTTCGGTGGTTGGTTCATCGACCCTGCCTCACAGTACCTTCCGTGGTATTTGCCAAAGAACGGATCGTAGTCGATGAACCTTACAGAATCGCCTGCTTTGTCAACCGCTTCTTGCTGGAATGAAATATCAGTAGAGCGTAGGGTGTAGTGGTGAGCGAACTAACGATTTCCTGATTTATCTCATCAACTGGTTTGTTGAAGTCCAAACGGCGCAGTCTCGTCAGGTACTCGGGCGGCATCTGGAGATTCGCCCATTTGTAAATCCATGTCGTTCAAGTGACCTTGTCACAGTCAGCCGAAAGGTTTTCAGCGAAGAACTTGGCGTAGCTACAAATATTGTTAGCCATAAGGTACAAACGCCAAGTCAAGTCTATATGTCACCCTGTAACGTAGATCTTGCCCCTGCGCAATCATTAGCTTGTTCTCAGCTTCTAATCATAGCGATTGACATACTCTTTTGTAAGCTTCTATAGTAGTTGTAAGTATCTGATCAAGCTTCTTGCTAAAGTAATTCCCCTGAATTAGCGCCCTGATATACTGAACCTGACCGCCACAGCCTCGGACGAGTCTGTCCCAGTCCCAGTCCTTTGCCCATGCATACTGCCCTCGGGTTGTCAGAAGACTTCTGACATTAAATAAAGGTACTAAAAATATTTAGTCTAAGATCTTTTAAATCTATACTAAATTATACTAAATTTACCTAAAGTTACCTAAGGCTTTTTGTCACCTAGGATAGAGGTCCCAAGTTTTATTGCATCCCCTTGACTGCACATCAACGTCGAGAGCCTACAGTACTTAGTATACTAGTGCATTTCTGATATAGTCTAGGCTAGAGTCCTGCCGGGGTATATTAGCCGGGATTTCGAAGTAATCGAACCCCAAAGTAGCATAGACGAATATCACACCACACTGTCAATCAGTAAGTCATGTGTGCCTCAATGACACCGTTTGACTGACAAAAGTCGTTCCAAGTCCTCCCCAGCGGCGCAAAAAAGCTTGAAGTGCGACCTGCGAGTGCTGATCAGGGCGAAAGCACTATCAACCTCAAGAGAGCCGAGGACGTCGGAATCACCGGACTTAAGGGCACAATATCACCAGAAGACTGGGCCTATACCTCAATGATTGAAGCTAGATTAGTCATGCTGACCACCGCTCGTGAACAAGAGAAAGCATATGAAGAACACAGGCAGCTAGTTAGTAGATTCTAGCTACAGTGTTCTGTGTCTACCGGGTATCTTCTTCTCATATCACATGTCATTTGTCTCAATAGCAAAAGTTTGGCGATTTGTACAAATTCAGGTAACTCGAAATCATTCCTTATGACTGCTTCTACTACAGTTTGTACTTGTACAAGGGGCTCTTCTCACCCATAATCTCAAGCTCCTCCTCTGTATACTTGCTTCGAACCTCAGCCTCGCTAATCTGGGACCGCTTCTTGTTGATCATGACCAAAGCAGTCTCAAGGGTAACAGCAGCCAAGATTCCTGCAACGGCAAACCCGAGCGATGCACCATATCCAGTCGTGTACTTAGGCTTTTCCTTGTCGATATAGATGTAGCTGCCATAGATACCACCAATTGTACCCGCGCAGGTAACGAAACCAATGCTGATCGCTCGCTTGGTGGGGTTGAGGTTATTGTCGATGTTCCAGGCGCTGGTACCAGGCAAGATGGGATACATGCCAGCACAAGCGAGACAGACTGCAAAGTAGCACACTCCAAGGTTTTGAACAATAAACTCGGCTTTGGTCATGAGGATAGAGAAAGCGATGATGATGCAGAGCTGAGGACCAACAATGAAAGGCATTCTCCACTTGTGCTTATCAGCAAATCGAGCGAGGAGGTACGAAGAGATAGCTCCACAGAGATAGGGAGGAATAGTCATCAGCTGGGCGTTGCTGGATGTGTAGCCCATTCCCTTGACAATTGAGGGCATGGAGAACTTGAGACCATAATTGGGCGCGGCGTTGGACCAGGACATGATAACGAGGAGATATGCCTTCCAGTCCTTGAGAACCTCGAACAAAGCGCCCTTGTCGAAGGTCTTCTCGCGATATTCACCCGAGTTGGTGACTCTTCGGGAAGCCTGTCGTAGAACGAGATATCGCTTCTCCTCGTCGGTAAGCCAGTATGAGAGAGTGGGCGAGTCGATGAGCAAGAACCATGTGACGAAAGACATGACGATTGTGAAGATTCCCTCGATGAAGAAGATCCATCGCCATCCGCCTTGACCACCAATGCCGTCCATCTTGGCGATGGCGTAGGCGAAAAGGCCAGAGAAGGCACCTCCTGTGGCAGCGGATGTATATAGAATCGCGACTCGGGTTTGCGTCTCGTGGGGGAGGTACCATTTCGAAATGATGAGGATGGCGCCGGGGAAGAAGCCAGCCCTGGTGATGTTAGCCCATGTAAGGTGCAGTGGTGGGTGACTACGTACTCAAATAGACCAAGGAGGATGCGGATGGCGCAGAGTTGACCAAAGTTGTGAATCAGACCGGTGCAGACCACGACGATACCCCAGATGAACATGATGGTGGCCATGTACTGAGAGGGCTTTGCAAACTTGTTGAGAATCATATTGCTAGGAACCTCGGCGAGAATATCTGCCCAAATTAGCCCTGCTCAGCATCACCCCAAAGCTTAACATACAAGGAATAAAGTAGATGGAGAGCGCAATATTGTACTGCTCTCCATTCATACCAAGATCCGGAAGCATCCCTTCGATCTTGGCGTTTCCGATATTCGCTTTGTCGATGTAGGTGACGAGGTAGAGAATAGCAAGCATCGGCATAAGTCGCCACTGAACAAGTCAGATCCTTTCTGCACAGGGAGAAGCCAATCAACTTACATCAATCTTCGCCAAGACCTTCTTCTTCTTCTCCTCAGGAAAGTTGGCGACAAACTCCATGTCCTCAGCGGACAAACCACCATTGGTAGCCGCAGTGTTGGCGTGATCGAGATGAGAGGCAATAGCCTCGACATCCTTCTCATCCGAGATGGAGTTCCTCAAAGCCATGATCACAAGCTGAATCTGAAGTAAATGTTGGGAGGTGTAGTTGATCCTGGTGATTAGAGTATCACTGGATTGACGACTCCAGTATCGAGGATATCAACTCCTTTTTATGGGATTAAAAACTTGGCATGGGGAGTTCCATGCGGGGTATGGGGTATTGAATCTGGGGGAGGGAGACTAGCGCGTTTAGAGTTCTGAATGAGTCGTGGTTGGAGACGCACTGATGGTCTTGGATTGGAGGGGAGGATTGGCTGGCCAGTAGGAGGGAAGACCGAGGGGGATGGCCGCCCGCTTGGTGATTATCTGTGCCACCCAGGACATCATCGAAAGATGATTGCAGCATCAGTGCAGGAAATGTGATGATTTCGGTGTCGGTTATTTGGCCGATTATTGCGACATTCACTAATAATTGTTTCGTTATGGTTTGTGATCTTGCGATGTGCCTGTAGGGAACAAATGCGAAAGGCAGACCTTGTCTATGTCAAGCTAATGCATCGCGGTCAACCGAGTGCAACATACGGTATTGAACAGGACACGCGCATGATGTAGACAGTAATTTCCAATCTGTGAGGATAGCTAAAAGTCTCAGATACGCGCATACCTGTTGGCGGTGCGTGTCGTTGTCTCGCCACTGAGCTTTGATCCAGGCAAGGTCACGACCCAGGGATTGTTTCAAAGGGCGTCCAGCGATCAGAATCACTCACGATGGCCAATTGAGTAACAGCTATTTATTGAAATGCTAAACAGTCTATTGCTTCCTCAATTGGTTCTCCGCATCCGCCAGTACGCTCAATGTCTTGACAGTCCATTCCTTGGACTTATCGTCAAGCGGCTGATATGGCTTCCTCATATGCCACGAAGTCTCGCTACTAAGTCCGATATCCTTACCCAGGAAATGCCACGCTCCATACTTGGTATTGCTAATACCCTTCTTGCAAGCCCACTCAGCATGAGCGACTAGACCCTGAAGCTTATTCGCCTCGTCAATCTTTCCGACCTTCCACAAGTCATAGACACCTGCTGTACTAGAGGGGAAGATATTACCCATCCCTGTAACACAACCGCTTCCGCCACTGTGTAGTGCGGGGAGGAGATAATCACTGCTTCCGCCATAAACACCGAATTGCTCATGAGAAAAAAGCGATGTTAACCGAGCCAGCTTTCCAACGTTTCCGCAGGTCAACTTCACCGCTACGATATTCGGCTCAGAAGCCAGAGTCGCCAGTTGATCTGAATCAAGATCAATGCCAGATGTAACAGCGGGAAAGTTGTAGACAACAATGGGTATCGGTGAAGCTGCCGCAACCTCTGTAAAGTAAGACACTATAGCTTGGCTGGGCAGTGCCTTGGGCCAGTAATTCGGCGGTAGAAGCAACCCAAAGCCAGCACCAGCTTCCGCTGCATCTTTGGCGTTCTGGATCGTCTCCTGCGTGGACTGTGCTGAGATGCCTGCCACAATGGGGTAGTCAGGTCCACCCGCTGCAAAAGCTGCCTGCACCGCTGTCTTGATGATGGCTTTGCGCTCTTCTCGTGAAAGAAGAATTAACTCGCCATTCGTGCCGAGATAAACCAGGCCATGCATGCCTGCCTTGATCAAGGCTTGACATTGGGTGTGCATAGCTTCATGGTCTACTTGTTGGGTTGGGTCGTCTGCTTTGTAGAGTGTGACGACGGGGGTGTAGACTCCTTTGGGGAGGGGCTTTGCCTTTGCTTGGATAGTGCTGCGCTCCATTTTGATGATGTGACTAGTGAGTGATGGTTGTGTTGTGAAGATATGGCTTGATGCAGTAATCGTCTATGCTATCTCCTAGCTCTTAAGTGCACCAAAACTCCAAAGGCTACTGCGGGGTTGAACGCCCGGAGACATTCCCGGGGGTCGAAAGCGGCCAATGGGAGGGTTCTCCGTGACCCCAGCCCGATACTCGGCATTCCCGGGGTGTAAACAGCTTGTGGAGATAGTAAATTGCAGCCTCGGTGATTAGCTTATTTTCAAGGTCTACAACTTGTTCTGTTCTTGGAGGTTCAGTCAACACTATCAGCAATCATGGAGACATCAATTGAAACGAAAAGAGTGTCCTTGGACGACTTGAAGCAGCATAACAAGGCGAATGACTGCTGGATAGCTGTGCATTCTAAGGTCTGGGACATTACACACTTTATTAATGAGCATCCTGGCGGTCCAGAAGGTATTTTGAGTAACTTAGGGGGTTGCGGCGAGACTAATCATGATGGGTAGTGCTGTTGAACCTCGCGGGTTCTGATGCCACGGAACTCTACAACGATGTTCACGCGCCTGATATCATCGAAGACCTTCCAAGCGACAAATTAATCGGTCTCCTCGAGGAATCTGCAATTAGTCGACCGACCCCTAAAACTACCGAGATCGACCCCGTACCGACCCCTACATCACCAACACAAACGAACCAAGCCCCCTCGACACCAACGACAAAGACGATCCCACCAATAGACGCGATTCTAAGCGCTCCTGACTATGAAACGGCAGCGCGAAATTCGTTGTCCGCGAAAACATGGGCGTTTTACTCGTCCGCCGCGACAGATCTCGTCACCCACGGGAAGAACAAGGAGCTGGTGCGGAGAATCATGATCAGGCCTAGGATCCTGAGGAACGTGTCACAAGTAAACTACAAGACGAGTATTCTTGGTTTCGATAGTAGCGCGCCGTTCTTTATTTCTCCTGCTGCCATGGCGAGACTTGCGCATCCTGATGGGGAGTTGGCGCTTAGTCGGGCTGCGGCCAATGAGGGTATTATCCAATGTGTAAGTGCACCCACTGCACCCGAACTTCTTAACTGACAAATTACTGGTAGATCTCGAGTAATGCGTCCTTTTCGTTAAAGTCCATCGTCAAAGCCGCTCCCCCATCACAGCCCTTCTTCTTCCAGCTATACGTCAACTCCAACCACGACAAGACCGTCGAGCTCCTCAAGACCGTACGTGGTCTCGGTGTCAAAGCTATCTTTGTGACAGTCGATGCGCCTGTACCTGGGAAGCGTGAGGCAGATGAGAGGGCTGCGCAAGAACAGACTGTCAAGTCGGCGATTAGTGGCGGTGAGAGCAGTAAGGATAAGAAGGGGAGTGGGTTTGGGCGTCTTATGGCGCAGTATATTGACAAGTCGTTGTGTTGGGATGACTTGACTTGGATACGTGAGGCTAGTGGGGGGTTGCCGATTGTGCTGAAGGGGGTTCAGACTGCGGAGGATGTTATCAAGGCGGCGGGGTACGGTGTTGAGGGTGTTTTGTTGAGTAACCATGGTGGACGGTCCTTAGATGGGTAAGTTGTCTGCTGGTCCGGTGATGCTCTCAAGCTAACAATTTGCAGTGCGCAAGCCAGTATTCTAGTTCTGCTAGAACTACGGAAGAACTGCCCAGAGGTCTTTGATCAACTTGAGGTCTACATCGACGGCGGCTTCGAGCGGGGATCCGACATCCTCAAGGCCATCGCCCTCGGCGCAACAGCAGTTGGTATCGGACGGCCATTTCTATACTCCCTTATCCACGGTCAAGATGGCGCCGAGCATCTCTGTCATAGTGAGTTTTCTGCGTCTCGTCACAGCGATCAAGCTAACGGATTGCAGTTCTTAAAGATGAGCTCGAGACTTCAATGCGTCTTTGCGGCATCACGTCGTTGAGTGAAGCCAGACCTAGTTTGGTGAATACGTTGGATGTTGATCATATGGTGGTTGGTAACGCGTACACACGTCTGTTATCGAAGCTGTAGAGGGCTTTCCCGACAGGAGAACATATCGATAGTATATAGATCTATGCTACCAGTAACACACACGTACACAATATTACTCTGTAAATTATGGTTCGCTCTTCCGCTATGCTTTGAACCCTTGTATCAATTAAAGCCTCAAGTTGGCCCTTGCGTTATACCGACATTGGCTATTGCAGCGTCGCAGTCCATCTCACAGGCCCGTGGCGTTTCTCTTACGTGCCCGGCCACTGGGACGCGGTTCAAAACTGACTGGCAATAGGTGCGAGCCGTCGGCCAATACACCGACAGCATGCACGCCATCTTACAAATCGGTCCGAACGACTGGGCATGTGTACAAGACTTGTTCACCACTCAATCGTCACTTCACATAAGCTTTCACTAGGCACTGCTACTCCAGCATGTATCTATTCGCAAACTATGCCTTGGCAATTCTAGCATGGAACGCCTTAACAGCATCCAGCACCTTCCCATCCGCTTCCAATCCAAGACCATAAGCCCTAGAAACATCAAATCTCGCTGGCCAACTGCTCACAATAGCCTCAATTGTCGAATCCCTCTTCTCCTCAATCTGCGCAAGCGCCTTCTCACCACCAACCTCCCTCAACGCATCTAATATCTCCTGCACAGTAACCGTAATACCAGGCAAGTTCACCACTCTTGAATCACCAAACTTCTCCTTTGGAACGTCCTTGATCTTGATGAGGTTCTTGATAACTGTTGCTGGACTACAGACCCAAAGCTCGAGGTCTCTACTGACGGGTAGGATGTTGGGGACTCCTTGGAGAGACTCTCGGACAATGCCTGATGCAAAGCTTGATGCAGCTGCTGAGGGTGCGCCTGGGCGGACGATAACAGTAGGTAGGCGGACAATTCGTCCGTCTAGGAGACCACGACGGGAGTAATCGTTGATCAAAAGCTCCACCAGCAACTTCTGAATGCCATATGAACTCTTAGGCTGAGGAAGTGTGCCAAACTCCGTCACGAGATCAGTCTGACCGTAGATGGCGCAAGAGCTAGCAAATATCACTTTCGTACCAGGATGTTCGGTCCGTAGCACGTCAAGGATACCTCGCACCGAGTCAACGTTGATCTTGAGTCCAAGGTCGAGATTGGCTTCTGCGCCACCGGACATGAGACCATGGAGAATGTAGACATGGCTGAAGCGGTTGGACAGCAGGGATTTAACTTCTGAAGGGTCTGTTAGGTCTGCTTTGAGGGATGTGACCTGATTTTCTGCGCCTTTGGGAATGGGTGGTGTGATGATGTCGGTTAGGGTGAAGTGAGCGGTGGGCATGTCTCTGAGGAGAGATGTGATGAGTTCTTGGCCGATGAAGCCACCGGCTCCGGTAATGAGGACGTGATCCTTAGTTTGAGTCATGATGAGTATTTTTGCAGATAGATACTAAATATGTGTTGACTATTTGTCGGAGTGTTCTTAGATACTGTAAGTGTAAGTGGATATTATGTCTTGATCCTAATAAGCCCTTCTTTTAACAATATTCTGACGTTTGCAATCTTTTACATCGTCACTCTTGATCCATAGTTTACACAGGTCCCAGTTACCTAGTGGCGAGCACTCAATGCCTGGTTCGCTTTTGATGCTTTTATGGGGGGGACGGTCAGAAATCCTATTGGTTGAGTGGGCACTCGCGGATCTTGCACCAATTTCTCGGCCGGAAACCAGACCGAGCCAGCGCTGAGACATCGGCTTCATGATCACAAGAAGCAGAAAGGCCTTCTACCAGTCTCGGTATGGGAGAAGGCCGAGGAATCGTTTCATGTTAACTTGAGGTAATTAAAGAAACAAATTACTTTAGGCTGTTTTTATACACCCATCAATATACCTGGCAAGGTAAAGTTGGACGGAGTCTGAGATGACTGCTAGGGTAGTTGGCAAAGCGTAATATATTTAATATTAATAAATAGTGCTGCGGTATAGGACTTGCATAATGCGGTTGGTGCACGGAGAAATGGAACTTGTGAAATTCATACATCTCGTCAAAGCCAGATGTGAGAGGGGGATAATGATTTCACAGCACCGTTTGATGAGGGCATCGCGGAGTTCTGAGGCCGGGTCTTACTTTGTCTACCCATATCATCTGTAACATGGTTTATTAAGTTACTCATATATTTCATATCTATTTCTCAGTCGGAGCTAACCCATTTCTCAACATCATCGATCCTCACATATTTAATATGCTGCCGATGCCAAGTATACGCCACATGCGCAACATCCTTATCCTCATCCTTCTCGATATAAATACTTGGATAACTCAATTCCCTATTCTCCTGACCCGAAGAACTATTCGTCCCACAGAACCCATCCCCATCCTCAAGCACACGCTCTCTCCACGTCAGCCCCTCATCCTCCGACACCCCAAGCGTCAATGTCTTTCTCGGCGTTCCCCAGATGGCATCCTTTCCTGTCTTGGTGACCTGATTGGGTCGCTTATCATCTTCAGGCGTGATGTCATCGTATAGGCCTTGTCGCTTGAGGGTATCGGCTGAGGCGTTTGATCTGTTGAAGACAATGGCGATATGGCCTGATGATAGAAGGGCTGCGCAGATGCCGCTGTTGGGGTTTGGGAGGGTTGTTGCTTTTGGTGTTTCCCAGTTGATGCCGTTTTTGGATGTTGAGCGGTAGACGTTGTCTGCCCAGCGGCTGCGGTAGAATGCGACCCAGGTTGAAGAGCCAGATGATGGGGGGAGGATGTTCATGTGGACTGAGCCGACGCTATCTGGTGCTTGCCTCTCTTTCCAGGATGCACCATTGTCATCTGAATAGAGAACTCCAGAGATATCGTCACTTCCGATCCACCTGTGACCAGTTTCTGTGCGACAGTAGAAAACTGGCAAGATCCAGGTCCCTTCTCCATTTATGACAATGGGCTGCCTGATAAAAATACCAGTGACATCTGGGAGTAAACGACTAGCCTCAGACCAAGTACGACCCTGGTCAGAAGATGTACGCTTCAGGATATAAGCGCCATCCTGATTACCCGCGTCTTGGGAAGTATGAAGCAACCAGATCTCTCCATTGTGAGGTGCTCTGAACAAGACGGGATTTTGACAACTTCTGTTCTCATCAAACGAGATCTTTTGCGGTGTAGTCCAAGACGATGATCCTGGTTCTAATCGAGACAGCCAGATGCTGATATCAGGTAGTCCTTCTTGTGAACCACCAAACCATGTGCATAACACAGTCTTGTCGGGAAGTTGCAACAAATTTGAAGCGTGCGATTGCACTGTCGCTGAGGGAACAGGAATAGTTTGAAGGTTTGGTGCCATGATTACTTGCGGTATAGAGCTGATTGTGATAATGCGATGAGTCTTGTCTTGTTGATTAAAAACATCACCTCTTCTACGTGACTTCCCCACGATTCAGCGGATATTAGCCCGAACATAAACCCACTATGAATGACTCGTCGACCAATTGGAAGGATGGCCGATTGAATGGCGTTGGAGGTGAGGGGTTGATGATCCCAGTGGAATAATGCGGGGAAGGAAATGTTCGGTGATATCAGCGTTGGTCAGATCGGCGTGAAGATGAGTGGCATAAAAGCGCCATTTAAAAACAAATAAAAATATCACAAGACCTGTTCAGTAGTAACCTCATCATCTCTACCGATCCCACAAGTGTCTTCAAAATGGAATACGTCAGGTAAGCACCTCCACCACCCCTCAAATCCCCTACTAACAGCACAGACTCGGCAACACAGGCCTCAAGATCTCAAAGGTCATCCTCGGCTGCATGACCTTTGGCTCAAGTTCATGGCAAGGCTCGCCCTGGGTTCTCGACGAAGAAGATGGCCTAAAGCTTCTCAAAGCCGCTTATGACCAAGGCATCAACACTTGGGATACAGCTGATACGTACTCCAATGGCGAGTCAGAAGTCATCATTGGCAAGGCGTTGAAGAAGTTCAACATTCCTCGTCAAAAGGTTGTTATCTTATCAAAGATCTTCAATCCTGTTATGGATGATGGCACGAGGCCTGCTAGTATCAACGACGGCCCGCTTGTGAATCAGATGGGGTTGAGTAGGAAGCATGTTTTCCATGCTGTGGATAAGTGTCTTGAGCGTCTTGGAACCGACTACATTGGTAAGCCTATCTGACATAGTAAACTAAGTGACATACTGACTGTACAGATGTCCTTCAAATCCACCGTCTAGACCGTGAAACACCCCCCGAAGAGATCATGCGCGCTCTTCACGACGTCGTCCAATCCGGCAAAGTCCGCTACATCGGCGCCTCATCAATGTACACCTGGGAATTCGCCCGTCTCCAATACATCGCCCAGTCCAAAGGCTGGACCCCCTTCATCTCCATGCAACCCTTCTACAACCTCCTCTACCGCGAAGAGGAACGAGAAATGCTCCCCTTTTGCGAAGCCACAGGCGTCGGCGTCATTCCCTGGAGTCCCATCGCGCGCGGTCTCCTAGCTAAACCTCTGTCGAGCAAGAATGATGAGGCGAATCAGTCGATTAGGAGTCAGAGCGATAAGAAGACGGAGACGTGGTTTGCGGATGCGAATTTGGAGATTGTGAATAGGGTTGAGAAAGTTGCGAATGATAAGGGGATTAGTATGGCGCTTGTAGCTACGGCGTGGGTTCTGCAGAAGGGGTGTTATCCGATTCTGGGGTTGAATTCTGAGAAGAGGATTAAGGAGTCGGTGGAGGCGCTGAATGTCAAGTTTACGAAGGAGGAGTTGGAGTATTTGGAGAGCGAGTACCGGCCAAGGAACATTCAGGGCATGTAAGCTACTGAATAGGAAACATTGTAGAGAATTTGGGGATAAATACATAGATGAATACCATGTTCAATTTTGACACTCTTATGTTCCTTCGGTATTTGGAAAGATGGCCATTGACTGCATATACCCATCGACATCGAGGAATGACGGATCGAAACCAAAGATGGGTGACAGTCCAAAGGTCGTGTCCCACGTAGGCATCGTGCTCCCATCAATCCCAGTGAACATATCAGGATGAGTATTGTAAACATCTTCAAGACCCTGGCTGGTCTCATTCCCAGGCATCATCGACGAAATAGCATTCTGCACTTTATCCTGCACCCCATGCGAAGTCAAAAGACTAGTCACAGTCTCCAAACCTCTGATCATAAGATTCGCCAAATGCCACTTCCCCATAGATAAAGACCGAAAATGGCTGATCAGTCGAGTAATCTGATCCAGCGCTTGATCACGTCTGAACAGATTGTCACCGTATTTATGTGACACTTTGGCGAGGAACATTGCTGCGAATGCTGTCATGGAGAGAAGATAAGATGGTATCCCGACGATGCTGGTGGAGAGATCGGGGTCTGTGAGGAGGATGTCGATGATGGCTGATGCGGAAGTCACTGCCATTGAGGCCGTGTCGAGGAAGTGGCTTGGTATTTGGTTGGATTGGCCGCGGAAGACGTGGGAGTAGAGGTATAGTTGGGCGAGGTGGAAGTGGAAGAGAGCTCCTTTTCGTGGGAATGCTCCGATATTGGGATGGCCCTCTGCAACTTTGTTAGTTGATACAAAGAGTAAGTAGGTAGGTACATACCTGGGAGCCGATCAGTCCACTTTGTGATCCACTGGTCAAGCTGTCGATGATAGTGTCCTATCTGACTCAGATACAATCGCGGAATCTCCTCTCCCTTGTCAGGACCAAACAATTGTCGTATATTACGTAAGATACCCATCAGCTCAACCTGACTCATAAGCCTCTCATCTTGGTCTGTAGCCAGTGGACAGTTCAGGATGCCCTCCCAGTCCTGCGTCAGCCAGTCATCCTGGATAATCGCCGGTCTATCATACAGAATAGCCAGGTGCTGGTCGCAGATGTATAGAATTGACCAGATTCTAGCAGAGTCCATGGCTTCTTCGGACTGGTCCTTTATGGCTAAAGTGTAACTGTTGTGGATGTTGCATTCTGCAGCTCGTCTGATCGCATGGCCTGATAACGTCCAGGACAAGTCACTAAGCCAATATGAGGCGATGCTAAGAGCTCGGAAGTAGTCCCTATCGCCTTGTCGTTGCAGCATCGACTTTTCGGTCAATCGCCGGAGTTCGGAATTACAAATACCGTATACTTTATCAGCTGCTGGATCGTGAAGAGCGGCAATTGTCAGTGTAGCTGCGCATAGGATTGACGACTTCCGGCGAAGCTGCTCGAGTGTTTTATAGGGGCATCCTATAGAGTAGATGAACCCATCCAAACGATCTCGATAAACGACAAACAACCGCTCAGCGTCAGCCAGTGAGATCTGTCCTTGAGAAATGAAATCATTGATAGCTTGGCTTGGGTTCTCATTTCCGCTGCCGGGTGATCGAAGCGCCCTCATTCTAGTCAAAGTGTAGAGAGAATGAATAGGCGCGTGAGGAAGTCTATCGTCCTCAGGCGTGAGTTTCGGTGAGTTGTCGCATGATGGGCCATAGTTGTCCTCCAATTGAAGCGTCGTTGACTCTTGTGGTGGCGGTACTGACGAATCTTTTCGCTTGTTCATTCGTGATGTTTGTAGTGGTGGCAATTCTGGTAAGCCCATTATACTTCTCATCTCCTTTACTGCTGTGTACACCTGATCGAGATCTGAGAGCATGGCCTCAGATAACCTGGCGCATGTCAGCGGTATCTCAGCAAAATTAGCCTGTAGCATACTCTGTCTTTTCATCGATGATGGTCTGCAAGTTCTTGCTAACAGCGCAATTGCTCAGCTTCTTCTCTTTACACCGTCGACATGGCGGTCCGGCATCGTCCATAAAACATTTGATCTAATGAAATCAGTCACTTGATTTTATCCGTTAGTGCCGATCACGCTACCTTGTGCTTCCGACATGTTGTACAAGCCCTGATGTGTCTCGAGATATGAGCGACGGGATGCTCCAAATTGGAAGTTATCGCCACTCGTTTCGGCGGAGGCTATCACTGATCAGCGCCCACGCACCCTGCAGATCAATTACACGTAAACATACCACACTCCCCTCGTACTCTTGCGTCGCAGTACTTCCGTTCCGTTTCGACATTTTGACTCTGTCGCTGACTTTTGCCCGTGGTTCATGACCCAAAACACGTCAAAGTTGCGCAGACTCAAAAACGCGGGGGGAGTTAGTCAGCCAGAATTTACTCCTTTGACTAGAGCGGATGTGGTAGGGATCTGTCGCTGGGGAAATGCGGAGATGCACGGAGGCATTGTTAGTCCGAGTGCCTCCGCATACTGAAAGCAGATGATTTTATTCATTGTGGATCAAGAGTCATAAGACATGTTCTAGCTTTGCGCAGTTGTCATTCATGAAATATGATCGTGTAAATCATGTTTGTGCATACTGCACAAAGGAGGTTGTGAAAGTCATTATGCGCAGTGTATAACATGGTTGTGGTTCCACCAGAATCACCGGAGACATTGCGTGAGCCATCATCCTACTGTGAGTGCGCATACACGGCAGAGTTGCCTCAGAGGCATAGAATACTCTTTACCAACAGAATTGTCAAGAAATCGATATTCCTTTGACGCCTGAATGCTTGTTGTTGACCTTTCAATGCTTCCTAAGCCTGGGTTCAGTGGTTCCTTAGCCAATGGGGATGAAGACCGATAGACACGGACCAGGTCGCGGATGTCGGATAAGAACCTGGTGATCTGTCGGCTACCCTAAACTCGATCGGAAGAGAGCAATTATTTATCTCATTTGACATCTACACCAATATCGCTGCTCCTGTAGATACACACAATCATCATTAGACTCATTCATCATGACAGAAACTGGCACACTCATCTTATCTGAGGCTCTTTCATCATTGCCTCCGGTCCCGGCCTCTCATCAGCAACTCCGCACTCAAACACGTTCCATCATTCGCGACCCCTCCTCACCAGCTCCAGTGCTAGTTATCCTCGACGATGACCCAACAGGAACACAAACATGCCACGACATCACCATCTTAACAGTCTGGGATGTCCAGAATCTAGTCTCGGCGTTCAAACAAGTCGGGACAGGCAATGGCTTCTTCATCCTCACCAATTCACGCGCCCTTCATCCCCCACAAGCACGTGATCTCATGATCGAGATCTGCACCAATCTTAAGACAGCTTCTCAAGAGACGAACCTCCCGTATGAGATTGTACTACGTGGGGATTCTATCTTGAGAGGTCACTTTCCGCTTGAGCCTGAGGCCGTGGAGCGCGTGAATGGCGCGTTTGACGCGTGGATCTTGTGCCCGTTCTTCCTCCAAGGTGGACGATACACTATCAACGATATTCACTACGTTCATGAGGGTGATAAGCTCATCCCCGCAGCTGACACGCCTTTTGCAAAGGATGCGACGTTTGGATACAAGAGTTCTAATCTTCGGGACTACGTTGTGGAGAAGTCGAAGGGGAAGATTCCGCACGATAATATTGACTCTATCGACCTGGAGACTATCCGTGTCGGTGGCCCCGATGCAGTTCTCAAGAAGATAATGCAGCTCCCAAAGCGAAGCGACACCCCTGTTGTGCTGGTCATCAACGCGGCAGCTGATGAGGACATTGATGTTATAGTAACTGCCCTTCTACAGGCATCGCAGCAAGGAAAGAAGTTCTTGTACCGTACAGGCGCTGCTTTTGTCTCAGCTCGTTTGGGTATATCATCCATCCCGCCTCTCTCAGCTAGCCAACTCGGTTTATCCAAGGCCGTCGGTGGTCTCATCATCGCGGGTTCATATGTGCCAAAAACGACCGCACAATTGGACTCTCTGGTTTACAAGTCGGGAAGTAACCTAGCAACCATTACGCTCAACGTCAAAGCACTCCTCAAGTCCGACCAGGCAGCGAAAGAAGACGTCGCAAAAGCAATTGAGCTTGCGTCACAGCATATCAAGAACGGGCAGGATGTTCTGGTCATGACAAGCCGAGAGCTCATCGTCGGAAAAGACGAGGTTGAAAGTCTAGATATCGGCTCAAAGATTGCATTGGCACTGGTGTCGTTCTTGCAGGGACTAGAGCAGAAGCCTCGATATATCATCGCCAAGGGAGGAATTACATCTTCGGACATGGCGACAAAGGGATTGAGGATGAAGCGTGCTCTCATTGTTGGTCAAGCTGCACCTGGAGTTCCGATGTGGCGATGCGATGAGCCAGAGTCGAAATGGCCAGGGCTGAACTATGTTGTTTTCCCCGGAAATGTTGGGCATAATGATAGTTTGTATGAGGTTGTGAGGCAGTGGAGGGAGTTTGAGTAGAGTAACCGCCACTAAATAAACACAGTATATCACTACAACGTTCTGAACATGTACATATTAAGCCGCATGACCTATTCTAATCTTGGTGCTGGTCTCACAATAGCCGTTTCATCATCTTCGCTCAGAGAGAGACTATCACGCCTCAGAGTAGCTATTGTGAATGATTGGTTTTTGTGGACATATATACCACCGCCAACTTGGCCGCTGTGATGGGCATCATCAAGAGGGATACAGTCAGAAACCAAGATATCCCGAGGCGTCAATGCAGAGCCATGGCCCCGCCGGCGCTGAGAACTTGGACTGCCGTAATCGGCCGGATCCGTTCTACCGCTCCTCGATGTCGCGTACTTCTTGATGCTTCGGTTAAGTAAGCCCTTGAGTGCCGGTAGCGAGCCGACAACAAGAGCTGTTGCTGTTTCCACGGCGCCCCAAATAGCCAGGCCCACGAGATCGACCTGGTTCCCAACGATGACCTTTGACATGCGAACCATGGCGACGCAGATGATGATTATACCCAGCGAAAAGACAATTCCAAGTCCAATCTTCTTCTTTATGTCGAGTTGTAGAGAGGGAAGTACTGCGATCGGAAGCGCCATGATCATGAGGTCCGTGGCAACGTCGACGGTCGTTGAGAAGATGACATTGAAGGACTGTCTCCATTGTTCTCGTGGTGAATCGCAACTACCTGTGAATAAGTCAGTAGTCGATCGGATACGGAGAGTGGGTTGGTTGATATACCATGGAAGTAGTTGGAAGGCGGGCTGCAAGTTAGGGCACTGCAGATGATACACACGATGAGTGCTGAGGCTGCAAACACCGAAACTCCATACCAACACCGACGAATGACAGGAAAGGGCTGCACCAGTCTGTAGAACAAGGCCAGAAAGCTCGCTTTTACAGACCATAAGATGATCCAGAACAGCTTGATAATTGGGAACTGCCACCGAGTGATTTGAATGCGATGGGACTCAAGCTCTATCGGGTCGTAGACTACGCGACCGGCCTGGAGGTAAGTCATATACCACAGAGAATCCATCTGCTCTGTCTGGAGTATAGCCATGGTGAGGGCACACAGCCACGCCCATGTAATCCAGTAGTCATCGGCGAGAAAGCGTCGGTTCTGCTGCCATCGTACGAAGAGCCGCAGCGAGACGAAGAGCGTAGCGATGGTGAAGCATGTCCAGACGATAATGACGAGTCCTTGGCGATTCACGGAGCGTGCAGCGCCTGCGAGGGGAGCGTCTGGGTCTGGCGGTAGAGGTGTGGACATGATGATGATGATGATGTCTTTGGCAGTGGCTTGCATGATGCATCATGGGGATCCGTAGGGTTACTGATATAGGGGAGCAGGAGTCTGTAGCGTGACGGCGATGAATGTGTTGGTTCAGTGGTGATTGGATATCGACGAAAGAGAGGTAAGGTTTAGACGATGGGGCATCACGGCACAGCCGCTTTACATCACATTGCAGGTGAAACAAAGGGAAATTTGTTCAAGGGGAAATATTTTACTGGTTGCCTACATGGATGTAAATCACAGATCGGATCTGACAGTCCACGGAAGGCAGTGCGATAGCGGTTAAGGGCTAAACTGGAAATATTTGTGATCAGTAGCTGAGCTTAAGAGCGGGATATCATATATTGTCTCTTTTTCTTTTTCTTTTTCTTTCTGAATACAATTGGGTCGCGCGAGGTCGAGATGGCAATTAATTATTTACGTACGAATTTACCACGACAAGCAATCATGAAATGCGAGATGCATTTGCAGGGCGGGCAGGAAACAAAGGTCCGTAGCAACGGTCCAATGATTTTGTCTGCTCTCTGTTGGTTCAGCTCGACAAGCCAGAGAAGACAAGGCAAGGGAGACAACAATTAATTGCCTCCCTTCACAATTGCTTTTTCCCCATCGATCCACTTTGTCTCACAGCCTTCGAGAGATTCTTAGCCACAGTGCAGATCTTTCCATTTATGATAAGCCTTACCGTTGTCTGCCGTGATTTACATTAATTGAAACGCCGAGTGGGGGACAAGATGACGATTAGTCCCGCATTTGATTTCCTAGAATGGAGTCTGCTCCTAGTTGGGATGAAGGGAGCAAAGACATGTCTCACACTCAACTGATGGAGTGAGAGCAATGGTCACGCACGCGCGAGTCTACTGCCTGTAATTGAAGTTGATGATGCTAGGGAAGAGATAGAGTTTTGATGGACCTGGGAGAAAGTCATAATTGCAACCAGGAGAAATGCAGGGAGGAAATGTGCCGTCCGCATGGTCCTTAATCAATTCGACCCATGTGGCTTGGTCATCTGTTTGCTCCAGACTGTTGGGCTCATCAAAGTCCAATACAATGCAAATCTGTGTGGAGGATGCCCAGTCGGTACATGATAGCTCATAATTCACTCTCCATTCGTCGAATCTGATTTGCAGATAACAAAGCCGCCGTCAAGTTACACCTAGTCTGGAGTCGTGCATCGTTGCCGCACAACTGCATATCAAGGGTTCCTAGTGCCTGCAAGACATTTGCATGTGCATCCCACCAACAATTCCTCCATGCCTTCCATCCAATACCTGCCCCCAAAGTCACTAGCTTCGTCAGAAATCGAGAGTACATAAGCTCACCGAGGCTGCACGACTCCACTGCGGCGAAATATGCATTGCAGAACATAAATGCTCCGCGTAGGTCAAGACTTGATGAGAGCCACTTTACCGTACATATTTCCCTCTGTACATACACTCACCTCAACTTTATTTTTCCTGCGGTCCATATATCAGCATGTATCCCGGGTTTCTTTTTCCTCTCCTCGCGGTACTTGCCGCTTGCACAGGAGCGACTGGTTCAGCACCGAGATGCAAATGCGTATGTAAACAGAATCTAATCTATTATAGATATCTTGACTAACGGTCAAAGATTCCCGGACAATCCTGCTGGCCCTGTCTTGCAGAGTGGAAAGCTTTCGATATCAAGATTTGTGGCAGTCTTATCAAGACTGAGCCAATCGCGCAGTCATGCTACCCCGGTCCAGAGAAGGATCTGAAGCAATGCGCGTACGTGAATAAAATGTGGTCGGATCAGGATTTCCAGTCGTCGAATCCTATCGGGAGACCTTATCCGTACAACATCACCTGCGCGCCTGTGGATTACGCTGCAGGTCAGAAGCCTACAACCTGCAGTCTTGGTTCTTTACCTGTTTACGCTGTGAACGCTACTACTCTATCACAAATCCGAAGTACGATTGCTTATGCGCGTGAGAAGAATATCAGGCTCGTCGTTACCGGAACAGGGCATGATCTTCTCGGTCGGTCTGATGGGTTTGGCGGTCTTGAGCTCTGGCTTCATCAGTTCAAAAACGGTATTGAGTTTCAAAAGACTTACAAATCTGAGAATCAGTGTAAAAAGTCTAGCTGGAAGGGTAGTGCTATCAAGATTGATGGTAATTACCAGTGGCGTGATGTGTACAAGGTAGCTGAGGCGAATAATGTCATCGCAGTTGGTGGAGGTTCTATCACGCCTGGAGCGATCGGCGGCTGGGCTTCCGGTGGTGGCCATGGACCTGCGACAAGGAATTACGGTCTCGGCGCCGATCAGATTCTTGAGGCAGAAGTGATGCTGGCTGATGGACGAGTCGTCATCGCTAATCACTGTGAGAATACCGATCTCTTCCGTTCAATGCGTGGTGGAGGTCCTGGCTATGGTATCACTCTAAGCAGCACCATCAAAGCTCATCCGAACGTCAAGACTGTCACGGCTCATCATCTTCAGATCGCGCCACTGGAAAAGACGGAGAAGAACGCAGATCTACTCGATGCTGTTTCTGTTCTGCTACAGTCGCTTCCTGATCTCAACGACGCTGGCTTTGCTGGGTACGGTTACTGGTTCCGCAACTCCCCTACTGTCTTTGTTGGTAACGCTACATCTGGCTATTCACACGGTGTCTGGACGATTGGTAAGGATCGTGAAGAGGCTGAGGCAGCTTGGGTCCCGGTGCGCAAGGCCTTGTCGAAGTTTGAAGATAAACTTTACATCAACGAGAGCTGGACTACGTACGATGACTACTGGTCTTTCTACCACGCTGAGTCAGGGTTATACGACCCAACCGGCGACACCTCTGTCTTGACTTCGCGGTTGATCGACCGTCAGAGCGTAAAGAGTTTCAACAAAGTCCGAGATGCCGTTGAAGTCATGAGCGGCAAACCCGATGAATTCGGCACAAATGTCATCCTTCTCACGTCCGGAGGGCAAGTCTTCAAGGATGCTTCAGACAAGACAAGCGGCTTAAACCCCGCATGGCGAAAGTCACACTACGTTCTCATCTCAGGCACGGGCATTTCTCGTACCGGAAATGCCGCTGAGCGCAAAGCAGCAAATGACGATGTGACGTTTGTCAAAGGTGCTGCAGCGAAGAAGTTGGCTCCTAATACTGGTGGTTACATGAATGAGGGTGATCGCAATGATCCTGATTGGAAGAATTCGTTCTATGGGAGTTTGTATGGGGAGCATCTTAGGACGAAGAGGAAGTATGATCCTTCTCATGTTTTTTACTGTCCTACTTGTGTTGGGTCTGAGGACTGGGTTGAGAGGCCAGATGGGCCATTATGTAGAGTTGCATAGATAGCATACGGCCACACAAGATCTAGTTCTGAGAATATATAGCTTACTCAACGATACTTCTCAGCCGTGTCTCCGGCGGATCCCATACAATATCCTGTATGCTTAGCCTTTGCCTCGCTGGGACCTTGATGTTACCAAGTTCAGAAGTAATTTCGATGTTCTCTTCATTCTTGAACAAAAGCATCGGCATGGTCTGTCGGAATTTCGCCAATGTGAACATGTCATGATGTCCTTCAGCGCGGGGGTTCAAAGCGTCCATTGCTCGCGTGCTGATAGCTTCATAAAGAATCTTTGCATCATCGACTGTTCCAGCGTGGAACAAGCCAACGCCCAAGCTTGCTATTTTCAGAGGATCGCCGTCGCCGTGGGGAGTGAAAGAGTTACCGACGTTATTGACTGATAAGCAGGCGTTGATTCCGTAGTCTTTGATCAGCTTGGGGACCATGATTGTGCCGCATGGTCGACTGAGTGGTTCACTCTGTTCTGAACCGTCAGAACCATGTCTACCCATCATGTAGAGGTCGCTAGTCGGCAGTCCGACAAAGTGGATCGGCAATTTTGTCTCTCTCAGCTTCTGTGACAGTCTGACGAGATCATCATGCGTGGCCCGAGTAAGCCTGGTAGCATGTCCGAAAACAACTGTTGGAGCGCCGGGGTATGTTGGCCATACAAGGCGCTCGAGCTCTTCGATGACGTGATCAAAAACAGACATATGGGTTCCATCGCCTTTCAGGTTAAACTCAATATGAAAGTCGAGATGCTTCCCATGTTTCAATGCGGTCTCAATAGCCCACCGAATATTCTGATTCTGTGCTTTAAGATCAGATTCCACATACGGCGTACTCCCAATGACTTCAATATCTGAACCGAACTGCTCAAGCGCTTTTTCAAACATAGATCGGTTTGCATCTCCCTTCTCCGTCGAGAATATAGGGTCCTGAGCAAAAGCACAGATTTGCACTCTCACAAAATCCTCGAATTTCTTCTTCAGCCGGATCCCCACCTCCAGAGTTCCAAGCTCAGTGACGGAGTCAACCTCAACAAAGGCTCTCATGAAAGTGATTCCCTGTTTGTAGCTTGTGGCAATAAGCTGAGAGCCTCGTAAGTACAAGTCTTGCTCGGTGTAGCGTTTCTTTGCTTCAGCTGTATTGGCCAAGGCTTCCTGGAATCCACCGGTTTTGGGAGCTAGATCAGAGTAATCTGGGTGGTTTGGGGATTTTGGATGGTTGCAGGTGAGGAGATATGGCTTGTCGAGATGGATATGAGGATGGCAGAGTGAAGGAAGCATTACGCTTGGTGTCGTTTTATCGGTGGCTGGTTTCATGGAAGTCACTACTCCTTCTTCTATTCGGATGTCCCATTGCATTGAGGTGTCTTGAAACGGAAGGATGATGTTTTTGAGGTCCATCTTGAATTATGCCGATATTTTTGAACGTTCAAATTGAGAGAATAAACTCGTGATGATCGTGACTCCATTCACAGTGTCATTGATTCCCCTCATCTCGAATGTGGACCAATCATGATCAAGTCTGGATGGGTATTAGCCAGGGGTGAATTATTATCCGACCTTGACCTGTAACTTGCTTTCAAGATCATTTATTAATTGACTGGGTAAATGTCCCATTGAATTAACGTTACCACCCCAAACCAATTGCCGAATGCTTTCAAGTCAGGTTTCTTATTTGCGCGGATAAACTCAACGTCATAACCCAAGTTTATCCTCCAAACGACCTCCAATTCTGGGGAATCTGGGCTGATCCTCCGCACAAACGATGACGATCTTGACCCAAAGGGGTATCTTTCGGTAGTCCGCCATCATGAAGTCCAACCTCTCCTCCACAAACTCCAATTCAAGATCGGCCCGTTTCGAGATCATCACGAGTTGCTACATATTGGGCTTCTCGTATTTTCCATCTGACCTTGAACTTTCCACTGGTGATTTTCTCTGAGGGTTTATAAAGATGTCGGGTCCCGCGGATGAAACCACTCGGATTTGACTTTCGTTTAAAATACTTTTGCTAGGGTCAAGATGGTGCTCGTTACATTGAAGGGCATTACGACGGCGGCAGTGCTCTTCTGTCAGGCCATTTCGGCTCTCGCGGATAGTTCAAATCGTGAGTCTTCATTCTGATTTCCTTCACATTCAACAGTATTAACATGTCTGCAGCAATTCACGTCGACGGCACCTCTTTCGCCCTCAACGGCGATAACGTCTCATACCGCTTCCACGTCGACAACACCACCGGAGATCTTATTAACGACCACTACGGCGGCCCCGTCACCGAAGATGGAATCACCGCTGAGATCGGCCCCATCCAAGGCTGGGTCAATTTAATCGGCCGGGTGCGCCGCGAATTCCCTGACCACGGCACAGGAGACTTTCGCGTCCCGGCGTTTCAGCTCCAACAAGCCAGCGGCACGACCGTCACGGACTTTCGCTACAAGTCTCACGAGGTTGTGCAGGGAAAACCTGGATTACCTGGTCTTCCGTCGACGTTTGGCGAGGATGGTGATGTGTCGACTTTGGTGGTGAGCATGTATGACAATTATAGCTCTATTGCTGTTGATCTGTCGTATTCGATATTTCCGAAGTATGATGCTGTTGTGAGGAGTGTGAATATTACGAATCGGGGGAATGCGACGGTGGATTTGAGAAAGGTTGCGAGTTGGAGCATTGATTTGCAGCAGGATGATTTGGATCTTATTGAAATTAAGGGAGATTGGGCCCGTGAGGGCATGCGCGTGCGACGAAAGGTTGACTTTGGAACACAAGGGTGAGCATTGCTTCTGTGAACTGATAATTCCGGGCATTAACAGTATCGCAGATTCCAGAGCTCTACCGGCTATTCCTCTCATCTTCACAACCCGTTCCTCGCTCTTGTTTCATCAACGACTACTGAAACTCAAGGCGAAGCTTGGGGCTTCTCCCTGGTGTACACCGGCTCCTTCGCCGTTGACGTCGAGAAAAGCTCTCAAGGACTCACCCGCGCCATTCTCGGTCTCAATCCTCTCGACTTCTCATGGCCACTAAAACCCGGTCAAACCTTCACCACTCCCGAGGTTGTCTCCGTCTTCTCAAACAAAGGTGTCGGTGGCATGTCCAGACAATTCCACCGTCTGTACAGAAAGCACCTGATGAAGAGCAAATACGCAGAAGAGACACGTCCTGTCCTTCTCAATAGCTGGGAGGGCTTGGGTTTCGAGATTAACGAAACTGCTATTGAGAAGATCGCCAAACAATCTGCAGAACTCGGTATCAAATTGTTCGTCATGGATGATGGCTGGTTTGGTAACAAGTACCCGCGAGTTAACGATTCAGCTGGTCTCGGCGACTGGCAGCCTAACAAGGAACGTTTCCCTGACGGATTAACGCCCCTGGTCGAAAACGTCACCGACCTAAGAATTGCTAATGCTTCCGCCGATCTAAAGTTCGGTATCTGGTTCGAGCCCGAAATGGTGAACCCCAAATCAGACTTGTACGACAAAAACCCCAACTGGGCGATCCACGCAGGTTCATATCCCCGAACCGAGACGCGTAACCAATTGGTTCTCAACGTAGCTCTACCCGAAGTCCAAGACTTCATCATCGACTCCGTCTCCAAGATCCTCCGCGAATCACCGATTTCCTACGTCAAGTGGGATAACAACCGTGGAATCCACGAGACACCTGATCTTACTCTCAACTACAAGTATATGCTTGGTCTTTATCACGTCTTTGAGACTTTGACGAGTCGCTTCCCTGATGTTCTGTGGGAAGGCTGTGCGTCGGGCGGTGGACGGTTTGATCCCGGTGTTCTTCAGTGGTTCCCGCAGATTTGGACGTCGGATGATACAGATGCAGTTGAGCGTATCAAGATCCAATTCGGCACGTCACTTGCTTATCCTCCATCTGCTATGGGAGCTCATCTATCGCATGTGCCTAATGGCAACACCCAGAGAATCACCTCTGTCAAGTTCAGAGCGCACGTTGCCATGATGGGCGGTTCCTTTGGCGTCGAACTCGACCCAAGCGATCTTGAGCCCGAAGAGAGAGAACAAATTCCTGGCCTCATTGAACTTTCTGAAAAGATCAACCCGATTGTCATCACAGGCGACTTTTACAGACTTGCTCTACCCGAGGAAACAAACTACCCGGCTGGACAGTTCATTTCAGAGGACGGCAAGAAAGTCGTGCTTTTTGCATTCCAGACGAGGGCGACTATTAATAATTCTTGGCCTTGGTTCCGACTTCAGGGTTTGGATGCAAGTGCCAAGTACAGGGTCGATAATAACCAAACGGTTTCGGGTTCAACGCTGATGAACCTTGGTATTCAATTGAGGTTTGAGGGGGATTATGATAGTCAGGTCTTGATGATTGAGAAGCAATAGTTCAGATAGCTAGGCTATGGGCAACAAACTGTAAATAACGGTCGAAATAAATGACTCGCTCAGTAATCTCGATGTCGTCGCAAAACATGATAGCTCCAACTGTCCATCCAACACGCAAAAGCAAACAACGAAGTTTTCACCGAGACAATTCCCTGATTCACCGACAGCTTTCCATCTTCACACTCTCGTAGATTCTCAAGCAGCCAGAAGGTTGCTTCAATAGAAGCTGAGTAGGTTAAATCTGTGGCAGCTGTGCATTGATAAGCTTCTGTAGCTGGCGTAGAGTGTCGACACTCATGGTGACGTTGACCATCTCAGAGCCCTCGATGCCATTGGAAGTGGCCACGTCAGGGTTTGGATAGTACCAGCAGGCGATAGCAATAATAGCATAGATGACCTGAAAACGTCAGCAAGTACGAATGCTCACATGGGGGTCTTGACTTACCACGAGGAGTGCACCCTCAAGCCAGTTGGACTCGCCATCACGGAGGAAGTTTCCAACCACCAAGATGGACAGGACAAGTAGGACGATCATGAAGATCTCAAAGTTCAGATCCATGGGCTTTCCGATGGCCCAACCGACGAGAACGACCAGGGGACCGTTGAATAGGGCTGTTTGGATAGATGGTCCGAGGCAGTGATATAAGGCAACGTTGATAACACCATCTGAGAAATTTGTTAGTCTATGGACTCACGCATGAAGAATTGCACTCACCATATGCTTCGTCAATAGCTGTCAGATGCTCAGCAGCCTTCTCAACAAAGGGCAAAAGAATAAGACCCAAGAATTGATCAGGCACTCCACTCTCAACAACATGCTCAATCTTCTCAACGAGGAAGATCAATAGAGCAGTCACAAAAGCGAGAGCAATCAATATAGCAATAATAGCCTCAGTCATGGTAAATTTGGGCTTCTCCATATCAGCTTCACGATCAGCATCTCGGTGCTCATCCATCTCAATAACTTCATCGAAGATACTATGCTGGCTGCTGGCCTGATACCAGATGTAGAAGAAAAACGCAATGATGAGTGCAATAGATGTAGCTTGACTAATGCGAAGCACATCGTCCTGGAGTTTACCCTCTGTGAACTTCTCATGGAGAATCCGGAAGCCTGGGAAGTCGGGGACAACCTCGGCTTTGAGGGCGGAGTAGAATGCGCTGGGAATGAGGAGACCGAATGCTGCGACGAGAAGAAGTCCGGTACCGACTTCTGAAACAATAGCGTGGAACTTTTGGCTGGCTTGCTTGAGGCCACCGACGAAGAAACATAGGCCAAGGCAGAGAAGGAGATTGGTCAGGATACTGCCAAGGATCGCGGCTTGGATGATGGGAATGAGGTTTCCTTCATCGCCGTTATCTTCAGGAGCGTTGACCTCATGCTTCGAAAGTAGAACAATGAAGAGGATAATCTCAATGATAGATCCAAACGTCGTCTCGATGAGAATACCAGCTACCTTGGGCAACTTCCGCGCAAACTCCTGTCCAGCGAAACCAAGCAGATTGGCAGTTGGAATGACAGCGATATACGCGGTAGCAAACTTCCAGAGATGCAGGCCAGGGAAGAATTGAAGGATGATGGCGATGGGGACGAACGGCCAGAGGATATTGACCCATTTCGACGCGGTGCAAGAGCTTCGCCAGAGAACAGCGAGGAAATGACGAGGATGAAAACCACTTCTTCCGCTTTCTCCCTCGTGAGCGATATGGCTTGAGATCTGCGGCAGAAGCGGGGTTGATTCATCTCTATGACCATTACCATGGCCGGGGAGGATATTGCTCGCCATTATCACGAGTCAAGTAACAAACAACCAAACAAAGAAATACTCAAGATCTCAGAAGCTTAAGTGAAATAAGAGTGAAAATAGGCTTCGGGAGGAGAGAGAGCCAAGAAATAAGGAACAGAAAGGGGCTGGGATGGTAATAACGTGACGCTGGTGTTTGCGGTGGGTGGCGCAGTTGATGTCCAATGAAGACGCTGTGGTGAGACACATTTACAGGGGCTCAAAGCAGGGATCGAAACTCTAAACAAAGCTTGTTTCTGCTGACGTTTTGCTCAACAGGGTTCTAGATTTTCGGAAGCATTGGCCATGCTTTTACCCCGCAGAGTAAGAATCTGATCTGACTTTTTCTTCATCAAGGGAGGGTTCGATGAGATTAACGCGCCAGTCAGGTGTCTAAGAGGCTAGAGATCGAACTATGCTCTCACTGTGAAAGTTTACAGAGCTAAAGTCTTCCAGACTTATCGATAATGAAACCATCTCTCCAAGTAGTTTAGCCATGTCTCACAGCCCCATCACGGAATGGTCGCCCTCGATACTAGCGCGCACAAGATCTTCCCCCCGACGAAAAAAATACAAGCATAACCTCGCAAAAACAACCGCGATCCCGTCATCGGCAGTCTTATTTTTTTGACACCAGCACCGACGAATGAGAAACGCGTCTCCCCGCACTCACCCTCACCGATTCTCACCGATGGCAGAGTTTCATTCTCGCCTTACCGAGAACGCCTATTATGTAAAATGGTAATACGCTTTAGTGTTGTTGGTCACGGCTACGACGGACCACATTGTCATTGCGCGAGGGACTTGGTATAGTTATCGTTATGTAAATTTTACATACAGTATACTTTTGTGGGTGAAAAAGTCTGAACTCATGTGATGAAACTTTTCCAATGTCCAATTTCTCTTGCTAGTCTATATAACTGTTCTTCTTTTTCCTACAGATACAAGAATTATAGTCATTCATTCTTTGATCTTCTATCTTCTACCCTACGATATCTCGTTTTCGACTAGTCCAAAGTTTCACTACAGCATCTCCATCGTGATTGGACAGATCCGTTTTCGTCCAGCTTGATTCAAATAGCTTGGCTTACGGCATCACCCGCGACCGCGACGCACATAATGCCTTCAGCGGTGAGAACTAATTTTCCTCCTCCTCCATCGAAGCAACTCAAGCCCATACCCTTCCGTCCGATGAAGTCCCCCATCCCCGACTATCTCAACCGCGTGCTGGAGAATGCGCGGCCCATAGAAGATGGCAAGCCCGCCAGCTACATCGAGACGCTGGCAAAGGCGGACACGTCAAAGATAGCTGTGGCGTTGGCGATGGTGGATGGCCAGATTTACTCTGCTGGCGATGACGATGTTGAGTTTTCGATGCAGTCTATTTCAAAGGCGTTTGTGTATGCGCTTGCGATTGAGGATGCGGGGCTGGAGAAGGTCCTGGAGAAGATTGGCGTGGAACCCTCTGGAGACGCGTTTAATAGTTTGTCGCTGGAGCGCGGGAGTAATAGGCCTATGAATCCTATGATCAACGCGGGAGCCATCACAGCACATTCTCTCATCGGAGGACCAGACTGGACAGCAGAGCAACGATCAGACCGCATCCTCAAAGCCATGTCGAAGCTAGCAGGTCGTCAATTGCGCGTCTGCGAGGAAGTTTACGAGGCTGAGCTACGAGACGCCAATCGAAATATGGGAATTGGGTACATGCTCAAAGCAGCTGGTATCATCACCGGCGACGCACAGCAGATCGTGCAGGGATATATTCGCCAATGCGCCATTAACGTCAACGTTCGAGACTTGGCGACCATGGCTGCTACGCTCTGCAACGCGGGCTGTCACCCTGCAACAGGGGAGAAGATCATTCCTCAAGACAGCGTGCGGCAGATCCTCTCCGTCATGACGACTTGCGGCATGTATGATGCTGCAGGCGACTGGGTATCGCGGATCGGCATCCCCGCCAAGAGTGGTGTTGCTGGCGGTATCATCGGTGCTCTGCCTGGCCAGATGGGTATCGCTGTGTTTTCACCCAAGCTTGATACTCGGGGAAATAGTGTTCGCGGCGTCGCCATCTGCGAGCAGTTATCCAGCGACATGGGTCTTCACATGATGGACGTCAGCCAAATCGCCCAAGCAACAGTCCGCGTATCCGTCGCGACAATCCTCCCCGGCGACCACGAACCCCACCACACAAACTGCAACAAAGAAGTGATAATCTTCAGTCTGCGCGGTGTAGTCCGCTTCGGCGGTTCAGAGCGCTTAACACGCGCCATCACACGAGAGCTCGGCGATCCGAACCCCGATGATCCCGGGTCTGGACGGAGCAGGTTCGTGTGCGCTGTGGTGTTTTCGTTCCGCGATGTGTTTTCGTTTAATGCGGTGGCGCAGAAGATTATTCAGGCGGATATTACGAGGTTGCTGCTTGATGGGAGGACGGTGGTTGTCATAGATCCCGTGGGGGTTTTGGAAATGGAGACGAAGCGGGCGGGTAGTAACCTCAAGATTGTGGATAATGAGACTGCTGCGAGGGATTATATCGGAGGAATTGGATGCCATACTGTTTCAAAGAATGATGAATGGTGATATGGCGTTTTGGAAAATAAAATAGAAAATAATACTTATGAAACCAGCGGTGCCGATGCGTGCTTGCCGTGATTAAAACAACATCCAGTCCGATCCTATATCACATAAAGATAAACTATCCAGCCAAGTGCTATGTCCCTCTTCAGATGTTTAAAATAAAGCTTTTAGCTTGGAATTGTCCTCCAATCTCATCATGTCGTGGTGCTGTCATCTTTGATAGCAGCAATTGTTTGACTTAACGGCCAGCAGGTCCTTCCCGCCCGCCTCTTTACTAGCAAGAGGGTAGCAATAATGACGTAGCAAGGTAAAATATAAGCTCTAGCATAAAAATAGAGAATGCGCAATTGAAAAGGCCCTTGCAAGGCTGTATCCGAGTCCGAGGTAGGGTCCGTGATTAGTCTCTTCAAACGGAGCCCGCGGACGCGGTTGGTCACTGCCGACGGCACAGTCCCCACTACTCAAGTTGAATGAGTTGCCTTGTATAAATAGAGCAGTGCACTGAAGATGAAGCTAAAACAGCGTTGAAATTCCAATTGAGACCATTCCACCACTGACACAAGCATTATGCCACAAATCATCCATCTCGTGCGTCACGGCCAAGCCGTACATAACCTCGGCGAAGCAAACAACGTACTACCTGACACCAACCTCACGCCTTTGGGAGAAGAGCAAGCTAGAAGCCTGATATCTAAGCACCCTGAGCTTGCCAATGTTGACCTCATCGTGTCATCGCCACTGCGACGAACTCTCCGAACGGCGCTGCTTGGATTCTCTTCACAACTAAAGCGCGGTTTACAAATCGTGGCCTTGCCAGAGGTTCAGGAAGTCAGCGACATGAACTGCGACACGGGCAGTGATCTCTCTGTGATAAAAGCGGAGTTTCAACAAGAACCTGTGGACTTTAGTCTGGTTGAGCCTGGTTGGCAAATCAAGGTATGGGATTCCACCTCACGCCAGACTTGATTAGAAATGGAGCTGATAATGAGTTTAGGAGGGTAAAACTAAATGGGCTCCTGTTGTTGGTAACATTTTAGTGAGGGCCCGAGCCGCACGGCAATGGCTAAGCGAAAGACCCGAGTCAGAAATCGTGGTTGTTACTCACGGTTGCTTCTTACATTTCTTTACGGACGATTGGGTCAACTCGGTGAACCCTGATGGTATGTTGTTACCTATCAGATTTAGCTCTCTAGGTACTGACATCAACAGGTACGGATTGGGCTAATGCAGAAGTTCGCTCTTACACGATTTCGCATGACGAGGGCGAAGGCCCGGTTTTATGTGAGACTATAGAATCTCGAATGAGACGAGGAGTAGACTTGGTTCCTCTGACAAGAGAAGAACAACTTGATCTGCGACAGGCTGCTTTGAAAGCAGCTCTTGAATGGGGTCTCATACGGCCGTGAAAGATTTCTAATTCATAGCATAGGTTCTGCAGCACGAAGAAACAGTTCACAAACATAGGCGGTCATTTATTTGAGCCCAATTATAGTGGCATACTCAACTGATGATATCTGACATAGAATACTACCAGTACATCAATTATGTAGATGAGATAGGCTTCTTGGACATGGTCGCAACGAACGCCGCCAGCGCTGCCTCAGGCTGGTAGGCTGGGACTTCATGACCAGCTCCATAAACACGCAGCCAGCTCAAGTTTCCAGAGGTCTTGAATTCACCGTATTTCTTTCCACCGACAGTGAAAGACTTGAGAGGAGCCGAGACGAATGATTGCGGGGCGATGGAGTTGAGGGCTCTGTAGTTACCCATCCAGTTGCAGATCCAGTCTAGATATTGTTAGCTTGACATGGTATAGGTCACGGGAGTAAGGTTGACTTACCAGCGTCGCCAGCCCAGATGAGAACTTGGATCTTGGAGTCAATGACCTGCGAAAGTGTCGGCAAGAATGATCGTCCCCCTGTGAAATTCGTTAGTATCAATCATGTATATAGGCGGTGAACATACTGTCACCACTAGCGATAAACTTGTTATAAGACTCATCACCACATTCTTGGTAATCAGACTGCGCACCGATCGCCTTCATCACAGATGCAGATGTAAGGTAGGTAGAGTAAGTCGAAGGAGGGAAAGGATCGTTGCTAGGAGCTCGGATATCGTAGACATCAAAGTCGGCGAGCTTCTCCAAGGGGCTTTCAATGGCCGAGCTGCAGACATCGTCTGCGTTGCCGCATGCGGCATCGTTACCAGTGAGACCAGGGCATTTGGCAAATGCAGGGACACACTTTTGGTTGTACGTGTTGAGATATTTGCTGTACTGGGTTGGTGTGATGAGCTTGCGGTAGGTGTTGTTGGCAGCGTAGTCGATGTAGTCTCTGTACTGGTTGCCTGGATATTCATGTCAGCACTGGAAACATGTCCAAAGGGCGTGAAAGACGTACCAGGATCAATCCAGCCGTTGTTGATACCAAGAGCTACGAGGTTGATCTTCTCGCCCTTGATCTTTCCAGCATCGATCGCCGCGTTCTGCTGCTCGAAGTAGTACGCAAACTCAGGACCATAGTGTCCACCATAAGACTCGGTGAAAAGACCAAAGTCACGGTTCTCGTACTCAGGGAACTGAGCGTAAAAGGCTTGAAGAAGGTTCCAGACTCGAGGGGCAGCTGCAAGAGTGGACACAGCGTCGTCGGTGCCGTAGCTGAAACCGGTGGCAATAGGTTGATCAACATACAGCTTTGACTGTTAGTTCATTGCTATGATGAAGAGGAGGTTGAAATTACCATGTTGGCAAACGTGTTCCAAGAGTTGGGGTTCAGAGTTGGCTTAGACCCTCCGTTGTTAAAGGTACAGGGCCCGTTTTCCTGGAACAAGCCGATCATGGAACTACAGCCCGGGCCACCATTGAGCCAGAGGGCGAGTGGAGCCGTTTTGGCATTCTTGCGGGACTCGAAGAACCAGAAGAACATGTTCATATTATCACCTGAAGAAATCGTCCGTAAGAAAATTTGCGGGGGGAATTAATGAGGTACTTACCAACAGAAAAATAGCCCGAGTGCTGGTTCACACCAGGCGTCGTCTCGCAGATTCCAGAGTTGGAGACAATCTTTGTCTTGGAACCGGTGGCAGCGTGCTCGAAGACCTTGTACTTGATACCAGCCTCTTTTTGCAAATACCTCTTGTCGAGGCTGGCGGCGGGTGTGCAGCTGCCTTGGCCGACAAGGGCGAGCGCCGTGAGGACATTCAACAAAGTTGTCTTCATGATGACTGATAGTATCAAATTTGAATGGAAGAACAATGGTTGCACAAGACAATCAGTGCCAAGACGGGAGGATGAGACTGCATATATATAGATCTAGGCGGTCTCGATCGGGCGCTACTATATCCCCGGATAGCCCGCATTCCATACGTTTCACTATACCCGTATACTATACGAGTAAAGTTGACAAATTGTCTTATCGCTTGGAATATTAATGCCACCTTCCTGATTAAAGGGGGAGATCTTTTGTAAACGCCAAAGGTTCCTGATGATCCGGAGGTAGGATTAGCCAATACAGCGCGGGAGTCAGGCGACAGTGGGCAGTGGATACTGTCGATCTCTGGGTCATCCCCGGTCCCGTGAAACAAGGCAGTGTCTTGCTTACATTGCCCAGGCGGGATCATAAGGTAGATAGACAACACTTCTCTCACACAAAGTTTCAACCGCCTCGTAAATATTTAAATATTTAACTGTTCGTATGATTCATTTCGGTACATGCTGTATCACACAGATTAACCTGCAGAAGATCTTTATCAAGCCTCATCGCGACCTTCCAGAACAAGCGATCTCCCGAGCCACGAGATCTAGGTTTCGGCACTTTTTAGCCGTTCATCTGGTGACCGTGCATGCAAGCTCCGTTGCCGAATATCCGAGCTCGGGTGCTCTGATTGGTGCACGAGCTTATCGAGGATTCATGCTTAGAATTAATTTTCTCACTAATAAAAGCCCAATATCGTAATGGTATGCAAAGATGTCGTATTGGAGAACTAATTGCAGCTGCTCGGACTATTGATGTTGGGCAGATTTCCACCTATCGATTGGCCTTAGGTTCCTCTCTGAGGTAGGTCGCAGGACTAAAGTTAGATATTAAAGTGATATCATATATATGACAGCAGACGTTCGTCCGATGCCAAGCCCAGAAATTTAATAGATACACTGACTATGGGCTTGTTAATTGCATTAATACGCTATAGGTTTCGTTCTTGTGTATTTGAGCTGTCGCATAACATATTAGTATAGCTGCACTCACTCCACTTTAGAAAACGATACAAGGCAAATCTTTACAGCACATGTCTCAGAGGTCAAGCCCATGCGCAAGCGAGGTCTATCTTGTGTCTCTCATTAACAGGCTTCGTAACAGCTTTTATTAACAGAAATATGTCAATTCTATTTACATGACAGCGCCAGTAAGTATTTGTTGGCACAATATCAGCCCGACAATGTTTGAGAGAGCCTCACTGGATAAGCACGTTACCCGTTGCAGGGTATAATCCCTGCAGATCCTTGTTTATCCTAAGCCAAGCACCAGATTGCACTGAGTAAAGTAACAAACAGACAATGGTTGTGTTCCATGCCGACTTACAAACAAAACTTCTATAGCTTCATTGAGATGTTTCCCAAGGCGAATTCCTGATCACTGCAGACACCAGCAATGTCTGTTTTGTTTTAATGAATATAATCATCTAGACCTCAGCTGTTGATCAGTGATTACATAACCTTGCAGGGCTGAACTGGGCTTGGCATTTTCAACACAGCCTCAATAATCAATAATGTTGTTTCAGCTTCCTCTCGCGGCTGACCAACCTCAACCTTTCATCGCCAAAATGTCTGATCCGTTGAGCGTCGCCGCTTCAATTGCAGGACTCATTTCAATCACCGTAGAGGCTGTCAAGTTTCTCAGCCCATATGTCTCAGCGGCTAAAGAGACCCCGCAGGTGGCGGCGCATGTCTACTCTGAAGTCCAGAGCACCCAGGTCATACTAATGGGGCTCCAGAGCCTGACGAAAAATCTTGGGTCTGTTAATGTTCACCATGCCGCCCTGATTGGCGTGAATCAGGTAGTAGCGGTTCTCACGGATGGAGTTCTTCTTTACTCGGAGTTGCATAAGGAACTTCAGTCGTTGTGGGCTAAAGATGGAGTGGACAAGGTACCGTTGAGAGGGCGTTTGCAGTGGGTTTGGAAGGAGAGTATGTTTGTTACTCTCCTCAATAGGCTGCAAAGTTTCAAGGGCTCAATGACACTTGTCTTGATGATTCTGCAAAGGTATGTATATCGCGGGATTGCTAGTATGATTTCTGACTTGGTTTCCCAGTGGCTCTGAACAAACAGCAAAAGAACACCAGGAGCAGCTCTCCAATAACGTCAGAGCTCTTTTAGATAGTAACGACGCTCTGTCACGCCGGCTGATGAATATTGAGGATGCTTTGGATGCTCAGACGATTGTCTCCAGGCGCATGAGCATCCTCTCGATGAGCGCGTCTCCATCTCAAAACTCAAGTCAGCAATCAACTGCGGAATCACCAGCTACATCAATCTCCACCGAGACCAACCCTGCTATATCCAAGTTTGACTTTGAAGATGATCTTGAGTCGTCACGCGTATATCGCCGTGCAGTGAGAGAAACCATGGATTATTCATTCCGGAGCTCGGTTGCTAGATCACACAGCTGGTCGGTCTTTTCAGGCCTGAGTCTCGGTGACATTACTATTATGTCTGTCATCGCATTGCCCGTATATCAAGACGATATCACTAATGCTGAGCACTATGACTTCGGAGAAGAAGCTGCTCCCGATGCTGGAACGCCTCGGCCCTTTACGGGCCAGCCTTTGTTGATCGAAAGCCTCCAACTTAAGCTTAAGCTTCTCACAATACCGGGGATGTATAGCTACTTTGATGACATACCTCACCCCCCTGACGATTTCTTCCTTCTCCGGTCAGTGCTTCAGCAAGCTACGCCACTGCTTATACTTGCTCAGGCTTTGACCCCGACTCAAGACTTGGATGTCAGTCTACCTGAGGACATTCCCGACGACACCAGGAAAGAAATGGTTTTATGGTTTGCTCAGTTCTGCCACGACAAGCTTGATATAGAAACGAGCAACCTTATCACAGTCCAGGATCTGATGGGGGGTACCGCGTATGGTATTTTTAAGGTCAAGTCATAATCAACGCCGAAGTAGGAAGAGTTACTGACCGTGCTGTAGGCCATTTCACTGATATCCAGTATCACCAAGAATTTGGTGATTGTTGGTCCTCCTATGGACCAGTTGTCTTTAGCCAAAGCTCAAATCGGCGCCCAGCCCCCAGAGCTTCGAAAGCTGCTCATAGAACAGCGCCAGTTTGTCCAAGATCTTGATGAACTCCTTGAGATGAAGGACCAACTCGAGATGCTTTCGAACTACATATTCCAAGGGTCAAGAACACTCGCAGACACAAATGTGGCATTTCTCATCGCTATGGAACAGAATCTTCTACGTCCCTTGACTGATCAAAAATGGGCCCCGGCTCTCAACTATATTCTCACATTTGTCAGCTCCGAAGCTTCATTCTATGCCAACTATAGCAGTCACAGAACCAGCATACAGCTATGGCTGATGGAAGGGAATTTCAGCAACAAAGGTAAGATGAGAGAATCCTTGGCAAGATGCTTATATCTCTTGCCCATGAGAGCCAAAAGAATTTCTATGCTATTTGAGTTCTCCGAGGTATGATCCAATTACAACACCAACCCTAATACTTAAATACTAATATTATTTAGTACTTGAAAAGCCTGCCGGTTCCCACAGAAGAGCAGAAGAAGGATCGCAGCAAGTCTCAATCTTCCATTTCGCGGATTGTTGCTCGGCTACAGGATAATACTATATCCGTGAATACCCAAGCGGCTGTTCAAGGGCTTCAACAAAAGATCGCGGACTGGAAAGGGATCCGTCCAGGTGATCTTGGGGAGATGATTCTCTCTAAGAGACTTTATGTGACAAAAAATTCCAAAACTCACCCGGTAAGCTGCCTCGGCATGAAATTCTTTATTGTGTCTGACGTAACTGCAATAGTATCACGGGTATCTTTTCCAGAACATGCTTCTCCTCTGCAAAGAGACTAGTGGTCAACATTCAGGAGAGCCATCGTTTTACAGGTCGAAACCCTTATCCGAACAGAAGCAGACCAAGTTCATACTGAAAGGACGATTCCATCTGAGACATATACTATCGGTCACTCCGACTTCCAAGAAGAGTATGCTTCCCTCCCCTTCAGTTTTATCGCAGTCACTCATACAAATAGATACACATGTATGTGAGGTTCAATGGGGTGCTGAAAACAGCGAAAAGTCAGAATTCTCACTTGTGTTTGAAGTCGAGTCTGAAATGCGAACGTGGGCATCAAAGATCAATGAGTATAGAATGATGGAAATACTCATAGCAAGGCCAAAGCTTGATGCGGAAGAGGTAGATTCAGCGATCGAAGGGAACACGGATGAATCTGTACCTGAAGATTTGACGGAACGAAGGGACCGATGGAAGCGATATGGAGTAATAACATAGTCAATTGGCCATCTTGGATCGGTTGGCTTGATGTATATGGGAATGCTACAAGTGTTATATGACTACCATTAAATACCAACTTCCTCGAAGGTCACCGCATCAACGTCACCCTCAGCATTCTTACAGCTAAATCCAACAGAAACACTAAGATATCCATACTGATCCAGCTTATCCTGCGAAAGTGAACAGGTAACACCGAGAGGTATCCATTGGTTCAAAGCAAACATGGCACTGACTGTGTTAGAGCCACCTTGAACGGGTACAATGTTACTAGGGTCTCCATAGTAGCAGCCAACAGCCACTGCATTGCACCCATCGTCGAGCTGGCTAAAGGTTGCTTGGTCGACGCGGAGCCAAGCAGAGAGTTTATAGCTGCCTGCTTGGAGAAGCGACTTGTCGATCCTTTGGTAGACTCTGTTGTTGACTGACTCGTTATCCTCGGATTCTCCGAATTGAAGGCTGGCGTAGGCTGGACCTTGGTAAGGTCCCTCTGAGGCGGGGCCAAGTTGAATGGGGCCGTTGTCTGATAGCCAGGGGTTTACTGTTCCGAGATCGAAGTTGCCGTTGATGAGGAGTTCTGTTGGCTCTGCTTCGACGGTTGTAGTGGTTGTAGCGCTCTCGGCAACGGCCGTCGTGCCTTCGGTGGTGGTTGGTGCTGTAGTAGCCTCACTGGTGGTGAGTATTGTAGTATCGCTTATGGCAATGGTCGTTGATGCCTCGCTCACGGACTCGCTCATGGTTGTTCCATCCTGAGTCAGCGTGGTAGTTGCGTCTGTCGCAGTTGTACTCTTGGCCTCGGTAGTTGCGATACTTGTCTCGATGGTAGCGGAAAGCGCAGTAGTAGTGTGGGATACAAAGGTGACAGAAGTAGTTTCAGTGGCAGATGTAACAATGCTCTGGGGCTTACAAGGCCCTGCATTAACAGAAGCTAGTAATGCCAGATTTGCAAAGCCAGCCGCAATTAGCTTGTTGGAAACCATCTTGGCAGGCTACAGAGGGAAAACGGAAACGACTGTGGTGGGTTTGTAGTGGTGAAGCAAAAAGGAATCAATAACATGAGGTAAAAGAGGGCATTCACTGGTTTTATTTCAGCAGACTGCGAGAAAGTGGCTCAGGGGCATACAGATACTATTGGCGACCTAGCTCGTGGCATCCAATAGCGCCTCAATAGCGTTGAAATCCCCCCTATGTGGACCAATGAGATTACCGACTTCACGGCTGGCTTTATGATTTAAGATAAGAAACTAATTCAAAAAGTAAGCTTGTAATAGGTAGTGTTTGAATCGTTGTTCGTATTCTACCTGGCTTTGCAGTTAGTCATTGAACAGGGCGGAAGCTAATTAAAGGAATCTGTATGTTGGCATACCCATCATCCACCTGCTATCTTGCTTTGAGCTTCGCAACTGAAGATACCACTCTAGTCCTTCATCACTTCACCAAATGAACCCTTGTAACCATTCTGCTCCAGGTACAGCCGGAATTGAGCATCTTCGCTCTCGAGCTCCTTGTCCTTATCTGGGATAAGAAACCATGCAACAAGACCACCTACAGCAGCAAAGGCAGCTCCGATGAGAAACACGGCCTGGATACCCCGCTGTTTATCGGAGAAAGAGTCTTGGATGGGCGTAAATGCCTGTGTTCCAATCGCTGCTCCAGCCTTGCCCACGGCTGCCGCGAAGCCTAAGAAATGTCCTCGAAGAGGTGTTGGAAAAGACTCTGCAGCACATAAGAACGTGGCGACCTGTTTCGAAGTCAGTAAGTAGCCATGTTGCGCATCGATAGTTGATATTTACGCCAGGACCCATCTCTCCAAGCGCGTTGAAGATGCCGTACAGAACGATGAACAAGGGAAACACAGACTGGATCGGGGAAAGCGCGCCGCCGATGATAAAGCCTAGGATAGTCCATCCGAGGAAACCTAGGGTCATGGTTTGTCTACGTCCAATGCGGTCCATGAGAAGTCCTCCAACGATGCAGCCTGGTAGGTAAAAGCAGTTGACAACTGTACCGAAACCGATGTTCTGCTGGAGAGTGTCCTCGGGATTTAAAGTGGCGATGATTGTCGAGCTGAAGATTCCGAAAGGGTATGTCTGTACTTGGTATCAGCAATCTAGACACAGTTCATTGAGTCAACTGTAATACTCACCACAAAGTCATAGAAAAACCAGGCCAGTGATGTTCCAAGCATCGGCTTCCAATATCTCTTAATCACAAGCAGGTATGGTATGTCCTGCTTGATCGCATGTTTCTTATATTGTGTCGAGTCAAACTGGCGAAGTCGAAGGAACAGAAGAGCTACTGGCAGGATAAATCCGATGCCAAAGTTGATTCGCCAGACACCATCGCCAACATGTTGATGATAGGCTGCGAGCACGATCAATGCTACGACACCTGCCATGACAAATCCGAGGTCGATGGAGAAGTCTGTAGCAGCAGCAACCAGGAGTCCACGTCGGCGTCTCACAAATGAGGTCTCGTCTGAAGCTTCAGTACTTCCTGTACCGCAAGTAGGATATTCACCTGCCCAAGTCATCGGTCAATTCCTTTTCTCAAATCAAGTCCTGTTTGGTCCTTACCACCAGCACCAAAACCTGCAACACCTCTCCCAACAATCATCATCCAAAACATGCCCAGCTCAGTCTTGCCATGCGCTGCGGTTGCAAGTATGATACCAAGAACCAAGAACAAGGTAGCAAACACAATACCAGTCCGTCTGCCAAGTCTATCGATGGCATAACCAAAGAAGAGCATGCCGAGGACCTCGCCGATGAGAAATGCATTGGAGAGTCGAGTCTTGATCGAGCTGGAGAAACTGTCGGGGTACAACTTGGCAAAGACAGGATTCATATATCCGATGATCTGCGCGTTGTATCCATCAGAGAATAGAGCCAGGCCACTTGTCAGGATTGCTGTGATGGCTGACATGCGAGACTTGGTAGGGATTTCAATATCTGTGGCATTAACAACGGTGTCGTTTTTGAAGGATTCATCGTCTTGATGGCTCTTTGGAGCAGGCGTGTCTGGAGAATCCTTGTTATCCATGATACTGATCTTGGAACTGATAGTATTGGAATGATCTTTCTTGGATGTTTCTATCTATCAACATACTCAAGAAGCTCTTTACTTATATATATATGAGTTAGACTAAGGACATCCTCGCTTTGCAATACCCTTCTTCCTGCCTAGTGAATAGAATTCTGGTCAAAGACAGACTCTCGCGTGCCCTGATTATGGGACGTCATTGGATGTTAATGTGAAATTCTTTATCTTATTCAATAATCAGTAGTTCAGTGGGTGCACGTGGGCAGCGTTGCTGAATTTGGTTGGGTTTGATGAACTTCATGTTGCCAAATGGTTGCCGATACTCCGAGGTGGACTTGACGTCTACCCTCCTATGCGTCTCCATGTTTTGGGACTGCAAAGCCTTCCTAATTCCCGTCTGCTCACAAAAGGTTTTCGCTTTGGCCTTTTGGGTCTGATCCAAAGTGGGCCATGCTACTGGTTAACTCAAATGCGGGATCGAAACAGTATTAGTCTCGGTTACTCGGCACGCTACAGTGGCATTTTTGTCTTTTTTCGTAGACCCATGCTGCAATGACCCTGTTTCATTGCTTGGGAAAAAAGCCCGTAGTTGGAGACTAATGCAGCTAGTGAGAGATAGCCGACGGACCTCGATATCTTATCTCGAGCCGAGTAGCGAGCAACACATGGATGAGGGCAAATGAGAATGAGCGTAGAGCTCACGAGACATATCATCTCTTACAAATTGAAGGCCAAAGGCTTTAAAACATCATAAAAGATACAATTGTCGACAATATCAGGTCAAACCGATCAATTCACTGCGTGCACCTGACATCTCAAGGCTTTATCATTCCCATTCAGACTTTTCGCTCATACTCATTAAGCATAACTTTTCAACATGGTGGTAACCGATGATGAGATCTCCTTCTTTAAAAAGAACGGCTACCTGATTGTCCGCGACTTACTGCAGCCTGAGCAAGTCAAAGACATGCAATCATGGGCCGAGGAAGTCCGAAACTGGAAGCCTACTGAAGATTCGGAATTCATGCCCTACGAGGTTTTTGATACCCTGAAATCGACTTGACTCAAGGGATAAAAGCTAATCTGGATCAGGAGGTCAATGACAAAGGCCAAACTGTTCTCTGTCGAACTGAGAACTTTGCCGATTGTCACAATGGATTCAGCAATCTGCTTCGAAGCCCGAAGTTGCTTAGTCTTCTGAATGATCTTGCGGAAGAGCCTATGCTTTTGTTCAAGGAGAAGATCAATTACAAGCTCGCTGGTAGTGGTAAGTAGAACGCCCGTGGAGACATACTCATACTTGTCTCGAACTGACGGGTCAAAGGCGGATTCGCGCCTCACATTGATGCTGTTGCTTACACGCACATCAAGGATGTCAAGCACTTGACAATTCTTCTGAGTGTAGATCCTTCCAATATCCGCAATGGAGGGCTTGAGGTAGTTGATGGAAGCCATGAGATGGATGTTCCTATTAACAAAGCCACCAACTGCATTGAGCCGGCTTGGGTTGACTCTCAGACTTGGACTCCTGTTGAACTAGAAGCCGGTTAGTGACCCATTTTTCGTATCTAAATGGCTATAACTAACCCCTACCAAGGGGAGCTGCTCATCTTCACTTCCTACCTGGCTCATCGCAGTGGCGCCAACAAGAGTAGCTCAGACCGAAAGGCGATCTATGCAACTTACAATCGTGCTTGTGAGGGGGATCTGCGCCAGGGCTATTATGAGCACAGGAAACAGGAGTGGCCGGCTACACATATGCGAAAGGCTGGAAAATCTTATGAAGCAGGAGCGTTGACGTATGGCTTCGGATCTCCTATGCTTAGTGTGGATGCTGGAAAACAGGTTACGTTTTAGGTAACCATATCCTGTACATACCATAGCCTGTCAGCATGTTGCTTAGTATTAATTCACCTTTGTTCTCAAATCATCAACTGTTCCTTCAAGTCATATGTCCGATGTTCCTTCAGGTCATAAATTGTAAAAGTTAAGGCTGAGCATAGAAAAGAGGACCTAGTCGTAGTCCTTGAGGCCGAAGTCTGGTATTTCAATGCTATATCGATGTGGCGTTGACCTGCAGGTCGATAATATCCTGAAAAATGCTTGATGCAGATTCTACCATCTTCACTGCACGGGATGATGACCGCCTGTAAGGTTAAGCTTTAGGCTGCGAACACAGGTAATGAATGAGAACACGGTATTTTTTGCCCAATACAAGCTTTTACCCGACAATTGTATCAGGGAACTCTACAATTGCAATTCCGCTTGCACTAAAGATCTTAGCGTTTTGACGTTGCCGCAGCCTACAGGCCCAGCACCGCTAGTCTCCAGAATGGACTGTACTAAGTAGTAAGTGGCTAGGTTGCTTGACCCATGTCACCCACTCGAAGCGACAGGCGAGAACCGAGAGCCGAAAATCTTGAGATTTCGTAGATATGAAACGCAGAGACAATCATTGGCTCTGAATCCATTGATTAGGCATGGGAATGTATAGGCCAGGAATGGCCAGTCGGCTTAAGTAGTAGTAGTTGTGTAAACGCGAAGATTCAAGGATTAGCTTATAACTTGAACTTGTTTGGCCACTATACCAGCCCTTCAGATCAACATATTTATCACTATCACTTGAAAGTCTACACAATCGACGCAGTCATGGAGCTTCCAACAATCCCAACGCCATCTTCAGTGGCAGGGTATGTCATATCTGTTCTCCAGGCCTCCGAAAACACACCATACATCGGAGAACCTATCTCTCAACTCCAGCATTCTCTTCAATGCGCTGCTCAAGCGGCCTCTGCCTCACCACCAGTAGACGAAGCCACGCAAATCGCCGCATTACTCCACGACATCGGACAATATGCACCAGCCAAAGACCTCCGCAAACTTACCGGCGGAGAAGCCAGAAACCTTGGCGGACAAGCAATAGGCACAAGCGTCGGTAGAGTCGGCCATGAGACATTGGGTGCACAATTTGTTCTTGCGCTCGGGTTTTCTCAGAAGGTTGCGCGTCTGGTGGAATCACATGTTGCTGCTAAGCGGTATCTGTGCGCAGTCGATGAAGGGTATTTGAGCAAGCTTTCGGATGCGAGCAAGAAGAGCCTTGGTTATCAGGGCGGGCCGATGAGTGACGATGAGAGGGATGAGTTTGGTGCTAATAAGTGGTGTAAGGAAATGTGCCAATTGAGGGTATGGGACGACGAGGCCAAGATTGAGGGGCTTGAGGTCAGGGACTTGGAAAGCTGGAGACCGGTGTTGGAACGACAATTAGAAGCAAGACAGGGCAACATGATCTAGACGTATGATTAATGCATGATATACACAACTAGTATTGCCAATATGCATTTTCATCCACTTCGAAAAGATCATAGGACGTTGAACATAATGCAATACATTGCAAACCTCCCTATTTATATTAGATAAATAATAATATATAGAGGAGACATGTAGCACCTGATATGATACTTAGCTAAGAGAGTATAGAATAATACTTTCTACTTGTATTAATAGCTATTTATATAGGTCTTGTCGCTGCTTGTAGGCATATTGTAAATATATTCCATTTTCTTTGTCTCTGCAGGGTAGTTTTGCATCCTGAGGTTAATTCCGCCTAGATTGGGGAAAGTGTCAAAGCAGATAAGATAAGAATGTTTGACTGGGAGATAGAAGGATATCGCTTAAAGATAAGAATCGTCGCTTGCAGATAAGCCCCGCAATCTGCACTTCTCCTCTAAGCCAATCAACCACGCACATGGTCATCGCCAAGGGTCTGATCTGCTCGCGAAATCTCGTTTCGCACGAGGCTAGTTAGTGATGGGTGATGAATTGGATTGACGATATCATGAACCTCGACATCTCGTTACGAGCACTGCAGCGGAATCTCGGCACGTAGCCGACCCGTGTTGACGCTACATTGAAAATCTCAACGACAAGCGACATGCAGAATACGAGGCATCAAGCCTATCGTGGTCGGGTCCGGAGTGGCTGTCTCACTTGCCGAGCCCGGAAAGTCAAATGCGACGAGGCGAAGCCCGTCTGTGATAACTGTACACGGTTACAACGCCAATGCACATACAAGCCTCGGAGGGTCTTCCGTCAGACTGCCAGCGCCGACAACTCGCCACCAGGTCAAGCATCATCACTTCACTTCCAAGGTATCTCTCAAGGACTGGAGCCACATGACACCAACCAATCCCACTCAAGTCCGTCGCTCACCGATGACTATGAGAACCAAGGTTCATCGAGGGTGCTCTCGAGCGAGAGAACGAACCAAACTCCTTTTCTATACGAGGGCAGAACAAATGTCGATGTCACTGCTTGCTTACAAAAAGCTCTTCAATGCCCAAGTACAGTCCCTATCGTGGATGAGAACTACGAGCGCGACGAGTCGCCGTTGAACTTGATATCACGGGATATCGAGTTGACGACTACACTCGACATCCTTACCCTCCGTACCCAGTCCCCTTATATGACAGAACTTTTCCTCGATGCAGTGGAATGCCCTGGTATCACGCCATTCGATCCTCTCAACTGGAAACTCGCCAAGCAGCATATTGTGCATCTGGGAAAGTCATGTCTGGCTATTTCTTCCGGCATCACAGCTGTAGCGACTCTATGCAGTGGACAGGTCTTTGCACTTTCGACGTCTGAGTCACTCTCCCGTTACCACTCTGCGAAGAAGAACGTCGAAGAGCTGTTGGGAGATAACGATAAAAACATTGACCTTGTTTTAGTGGCAGTCTTCCTGTTGTGTATGTTTGAACTGATCCACTCTGGAGATATCACACCTTACCTGAAAGAACCGAGCCGGATCTTCACCCAGAGACTGCAGACTTGGACCCAGACTCAAACTTCATTCTCGGAGCTTTCCACCCGCATAGTCACTTGGCTGAAGATTCTTTACTCAACTTCCTTTCGAGGTGGAGCAATGGGCTTGCTATCTGAAAGGGTTTTCAGTCTTCTCCCAAATTTCACTGGCCCACTACCAAACCTCCAACCGCCCGTTGACCAAGAGCCAGAGATATCCAATCATCTGTACGAGGTCTTGAGCGCTCCGATCTTTGACTTCTACTGCCAACTTCAAACACTATCTGGAGAGATTGCCAAGTTGTCACTTTACCACCGATCGCGCACGAAACGTCAAGACCAACAGGAGGTAGTCGAGCGTATGGCGAGTCTGAAGACCCGACTTCGAGCACTATGGGAAAGTCGGTGCGCCACACAGCGTCAGTCTTCGGAACATTTGCGGGATCAGATGGTTCCCCGGATCGCGGAGATGATCTCGAGCCTCATCAGTATTTGCGAGGCTACGTATTATGCTGAGTTCATTGATGTAGGCAGACAGCTCGGCGATCCTGTATCTCAGTCTCCAGATTCGATAGAAGCATTGGACAGGATCAAAGAGATTGTGGAAAGCGATGCTAGGACCGACGACGAACGAAAGTCGAGCGGTGTTAATCCTGGCTATTTGAGACCATTATTTCTGTGCACTATAGAGAGTACGGATAAAGAGCAGGCCAATTGGGCGACCGAGAAGCTTGCTCAGATACGTAATCGTGTCTATCGGGGAGAGTTTTTCTCAGCGTTCGCGAAGGCACTGTCTGAAGCACAAACGCGTAACGAAAGGAGGGTTACCTCCAGGTATTTCTGTATCTGGTACTTTGGAACCACGCCGCCGTTCTTGTAGCTATATGTCTATCTAGAAATAGTTCTCAGCCGACCAAAACGAAAAGCCTCAAAGTCAGAGTGAATAAGACATAGGAATGCTTTATCTCAAGCGAGTGGACTAATAGAATGGTCAGGTTGATACCCCTTGTAGGTACAGCAGTAGGCAAAGCAGGCAATATAAAAAGTATAGTTTTAATATAGCTAGACGTGCTGGGAAGATGAACAGAGATTGAATAAAGACAAATTTACAATATCTTATATTGGACTCCTCAATATAACCCTAAATCCCTAAGCTGATAACACTGGCTCGAGTAACGAAACCGCCGTTAAAGCATGGCTCGACTCTCTCTCCGAAGATCCATTCTCGACCAACAGCTTCTCTGCCTCCGGCACTGACTCCGGCTTCTTTGTGGCATCTTCTTTACCTAGCTTCGTAGAGAATCTTGAATCATTTGCCCCGGCGTTGCGAATGAGCATCTTACAATTTGAACAAGGAGCTACTAAATTGCCCCAAATGTTACCGTTTAGGAATTCGTCATATTCTCCGAACTCTTGATCTTTCATAAAAAACTTTTGGAGAGCAAGGCCACTCATTGACGCTTTGTTTTGGCTCTTTTGTCTAAGACCGCGAACTTGGGTTAGCAATACAAATCAACCTCGGCGCACTGCAAGCATACATACCCTGAAAACCTTATAGCGAATGGGTAAGTTTCGGCGCAGTTTCCGAACGGCACCTGAGTGCCGTTCGGTTGCTTCTGACTGGGGGCATTTTTGTCTCTGAAGTCGTTTTCGTTTACCATGACTATTTGCTGGCACCTGAGTAGTATCATAAAGCGGGCCTCTTGGACACGTTCCCTCCACTTTCCCGTAGATGTTGAATTCCACCTGTCCCCGCCAGTGGATGCCCCCAGAAAGTAATGACGCAAATGTTGCCTGGTGTCTCTGTCGACTTCAAGGTGCCATGTGCATTGGAAGACGTAAGGAAAATTACCTTCACCTTGTATCTTATCATTGGGCGTCCACCACTTACCGTCTGGACGACCTGCGATACGTGAACACCAACGGCCGTAGACCGCTGTGAGAGGGAGGTAGAAGTTGTTCTTGGTGGCCGTGGATGGTGCCGGCCCAAGAAGGCTAAGGAAGAGCCCAAGCAGATCATAAGGGCACCACCACTCTGGCACTGGAGCTCTGGAGGCCTGTATGCTCGGTTCGATAGCCCAACCCTGGACAGCGAACTTGGATGTCTCTGGATTTTTCGGATTCCAGTTTTCGTCTACCTTTCGAGCAATATGTGACCATGGTCGAAGTCTAGGGTTCTTATACAGAGTACCGTTTGGGAGACTATGGCAAAGGTGAGTCACTGACTGCTTGGAGAAACATAGAGGTTGTCTTGCAAGACTTACGAGAGACTGATCAAGCGATTATAGATCTCGGTAAGGAGAGCCACTGGGACCTTATTTTTGGGTCCAGCACCACCTGCGTCAGCAGTCGTCTTCAACCATGCAAAAATCTGCTATTGCATTAGTCGCCTCTCGGTCTTGAAGAATTGAATGTAAGGAAGGGGATAAAATTCGGTCAGATATCTTACTAGCGCTCACAGTACATACCTGATTTCTGTTCCATTTATAGGCTGTGCGGAACCATTTGGTCCCTGGCTCTGCCCCAAATGGTTCCAAAAGAACGGTCTCATTGCTTGCCATGGTTGATATCTTTGGCACGTGCTAAGCAAATTGAGAGTGGCAGACTTAATGTCTAACTTGCATACGATCTCTCGCGATCGAAGCAAGGTGATGGAGAATAGTTACGCTTTTAAGACTCCCACGCACCATTTTACCCCTCCTCCTTGGATATAAGCACGTGACATTTTTTTTTGCATAAATTCAGGCTACTCGTCTTCGTGTTTCTGTTTCTGTTCTTCACCGGCGAGTAATTCAACTTCTGCTGACCCCCTCGTTTATCCTGCGCCACAAGCAGACAGATAATTCAGCTAAAAAGAAACCCCATAAGTACAGGAACAATGGTATGTACCAGCAAATTCGTCATTCTTGGCTGCTTCTGTAACCTTCTGCATAACGAGCGCACCCTCTGACGAATGCACAAGTCTATCCCTGCAAACCTGGTCCCGGATGACTGGACTACCGAAGCCGACGAAATGAGGACGGACTTCTATTGGGGGGAGAAAGGCAGCGGCCGACTCGCTGCAGCGTCCGTTGGTATCACCAACCCGGAACCACTTATGATCAAAGACCGGGAAGCTGGAGGAGACGGCTACGTGTTCCAGGACGCAAACGGGATCTACCTGTGGAGCATGCACATGGATGATGTGTACAAGTACACCAAGCCTGCAACTCGGAACGAAATTCTAGCCGAGATGAGAAAGCCGGCGGGTCGGGGGTCGGTGGAAATGACCTTGATGCCACGTCAGTCCGATCTTGATGAATAGGCATGGTGCTGGTTGGATGGAGCTCGAAGGAGACAATACATGAGAATCAATGATAGGGTGTGATAAACGATTGAACTTGTTATTCTGTGATACATTATTACTCTTCACTCATAGGTCTTGTAGCAAGCATCACAAATGCAATGTCTGCATAGAAAAAGTTCCATACATCAATCTTGGCATGCTTTCCGCCCAACTCGCCGTTTAACTGCAGCCGGTCATTTCCGTCTTTTGAGAGGTCGGTTCGGTTGCAGTCGGCCCACAGAAATTAGGTAGCTATCGTGTAACACGAGGTGATACATAGGCTGCCGATCAATGGTTGAGACACGGAAGAAAAGAATCTGCCGTCTTGCACTCAAGTTACTTGAGCTGAGGCACAGTCACCAACGAACCCCGCATATGCATTGCCAACCATTGCTAGATCGGGAACACCGAACCTGGCATGTATTGGAAAGAAATGCAACACATCATCGTTGCGGCTGAGTTCGGGCGCTTGCATGTATTCGGGCCGTGGGGGATCTGCAACTCGCAAGAACATTATGAGTTGGGCAGCTTGATGTGGCATGTGAGACATGCAAGTCTATGGCCAGGAAAGTATTATGCAGTAGATCCAAAATGGCAAACGCAGTCTGCAGAGGTGACTTGGCGCACTGCAGAAGTGCATACCAGATATCATTATATGCAAATGGCGACTCATCTTCTAAACGGGGTTAACCTCTTCTTGTAGCCAACGACATGCAACAGAACGAAAGCAACAATGAAGCAGGGAAAAGAGAGAAGGGATAATCTCCAACTTTGATGCAAGTGGTCTGCTTGGGTTCAGTCCCCGGTCTCCTGACAGGTCTAAGAGAGATAGGCAGTCGGATGTAACTCTGGTAGAGGCAATCCACTTCTCCGAAGAAAGCTTTTTAGATTTACATTGTATCATGTGAGAGACTAGAACTTCAGGAGAAACCAGTTTGTTTATTACATAGTGAGAACATGGCGACAAAAACATTCTACCCAGTGCAAACTATACCTCCATACCCACAGTAACCTAACGCATGACTACCTCGACAAGCAGAGGAGGATTCTCCACTATCATCACATTGGGTTCCACCAACTCAAGTGCAGGGTTCCTGCAATATCTTGCCCGAGATTGAACAACCGCAGTCTTAGTTCCAGATCCAGGAGAATTGATGCTAGCCAAGCCAAGCAGAAAACTCAGTTCGGGTACAGCCGGCGCCATGACCCAGCCCTTCTCAGCCCTAGGAAGTAGACGAATACGCAGATAATACCTGTTCTGGTTCTGATCATGAAATGTAGTCGGAATCACATTGAACCGTAGATTCGTCAACATGTGTGCACCAGGACCAGTGTAATTCGACATTAAAGCGTATGTAGCATCGTTTGGTGAACCCAGCGCGATATCGATGGTGACTTCCATGAGGAGGTACTGGTTGATCTCGCTCTGCTTGAGGACGATGGAGAAGATGAGGTCCTGGGGAAGATTCCATCTGTCGGTGACGACTTGGCTGTGGTTGCTGGCTAGGTTGCTGCTAATTCGCATGAGAAATCTTGGGGCGGATGCTGGCTCAGAACCAGGTGGCTTGTCTTTGAAGGGATGGGCTCCAACTTCGCTTCTACTGGCGTTGGTGGAGACGTTGTTTGGATCGCTGACAGTCGGACCTCGATGAAGTGGCATTGCTCGAACGTGAGGTGAGAGGTGATTTGAGAGCAAGTCCAGTGGAGAAACGTAGTCTTGAGCTCTCATGAAGCTATCCTCACGACCTGTATCATTGTACTCATCCTCGTCAAGGGGATCGCTCTCTGCTGGCGCTGCAGAGGCTTCAGCCCCGAAAGCAGAGAGCTTCTTGATCCTAACAGCTTCCATCATGTTGATAGTTCTCAACTCCGGGCTGCCATCTCCCATGTCAGGAGGAGCCAGGTCTGCTATGGCCTGCGCAGACATAGCGCGCTCAGCCATGTTGATGGTCAAGTTATAGATGGGGTCATTGAGCTGCATAGCAAACAATGCAGAAGTTGAAGCGTCATCCGCAAAGTAAGCTGTACCAGTTCCTTCTTGCTTTCCCATCATATCTTGCAGCACTTCGAGCTGTAAGTCCGCAAAGGCAGGGAGACGGAGTATACGCAGGTCATTGGGATTTTGACCGCGCACAGAGTTCCATACGAAGATGTTCTTCTCCGTGGTTGGACCGTATGTGGCCTCCTTGAGGGCCTTGTGTCTATCCTTGTCTGTCTCTCTGGTGGCTTGGTCAACAGTATACTGCCGTCTGATATTGACTTTGATCTCTTCAGTGTCTAGACCACGAGCAACAGCGAACCGCTGCTGGTGCGCTGGCTGTGTAAACACAAGAGAAGAAAACTGCGCAGATCCAGGAACGCGGTCCATGAATGCCATCATGACACCGTCTGCGGCAATTTCATGCCGTAGAAGAGGTGCCCCAGCAGGAGGATCCTGACCAGCGGCTTTGAGGGAGCTATCATTGGATAGGACCTCAACGCGCAGATCTGGGAACATGGTCACCAGGTCTGAGCGGAGATAGAAACCGTAGGCAGGAATCTGGACACGATGCTCCATTCCATCGGGCGTACGGCCGATGTAGTCATTTAGTGCTTTTTTGATAGCGACTCGATCCTCGTCAGTGCCGAAATGGTTGCCGAGTGATAAAGCGCCATCAATAAGAGCGTCGACCCAGTTCTTGTCGATATGGAAGAAGCGCAGGTTCTCTTCCGGGAGGTAACTCGGATCAGGGATGAGATAGTGCGCTGGCACACCCGCGAGAAACATGCGGTCAATCAGCCACGAGAGAACAGTCATCCAGTCTGAAGACTGCGGATCATTGGTCTCGTCGTATGGATCACCTGATCTACTTGCAGCCAGTTTGCGAACAGAGTCAAGCGCAGCAGCTGGGTATTTGTCCTCAAAGAGAGGAGACTCAAATGAGAGTGTTGGTCGATCACGACGTTGAAGACGCTTGTGGTGCCATCGCTTCTTGGCTCCTCCATGTCTGAACCTGGGACTGCCAGGATGCCTTCTTTCGGGAGCGTCACCAGGTTCTTGAGGTTCTGAACCACGTTTTTGAAGATGAATGTCAGCAAGGCCCTTGACCATGGACGCGAGATCCTTGAGAAGGTCATCGCGAGTGCGGAACGCAGTATCTTTGACATCCTTGACCGCATTGATCTTGACTTGTTTCGCGGCGGCGGCATGTACGGCAGTTCTGACACGTCCCAGCGCAGCTACAAATGCTTGATCGCCGAGGGCCATTGTACGACCAACCTGCCACGCGACAGAGTACGTAACATCCATGATGCCCAGGTTCTTATCAAGAATCTGCAAGTCCACGCCCGAAGTTGAGCACTTAGTCAGATGCTCCAAGGTAGGCACGTACGTGGGAGTAAATGGACCTCGATACAGCGCCACAGTTGCCTCGCCTGTTTGAACGCGGTATTTGACCAAGGTATACCCATCGCTTAGGCGACGGCCAACCAGTTGCTGGGCCTTGTCGTTAGATGCTTTGAGAGGCGCTATGATCTCATCCGGTGCTCGCAACACGCTGAGTGTGCGACCGAGATTCTCAAAAGCGTCTGGAACGTTGAGAGTATTTGGCGGGAGGACTGTGTAGTTCCAGCTGTACAAAGAGCAGAGGGCCACGTATCGGTGGCTCTGGCTCGGATAGCTCATGGCTTCCACGCCTTCAATTGAGACAAGATGGGCGCACATGGTTGTTAGAACGACATTGTCAAGGGGACCAGATCTGTTGCCGACGACGATGCTGAAGACTGCTGTGTCCTCAACACCAGCGAGAGCCATTCCAGAGCCATTGATCTTCCGCACGTGGGAAAGGTACTTGTACTGAGATGTATCTGGTCCACTGCCCTTGACTCGATTGCCTTTGTAGTCAAAGGTTGAGAAGAGACTGGTGAATAGGTCTGGCTGCACAAAGATAAAGTCTCCACGGCTATCCTTCATGGAAGATGGGCCAAGGCTACTTGTGACGGGAGTCGTAACATCAGACTTCAACTTCCATAAGTCATCGATGCTCATATTGACTGTCATTGTGGACGATTGCTTGACGGGCTTGAGAACACCATCACTAGTATTGCTGAAGAGACTGCCTGCGCCATCTAGATCCTCTGGGGGCAGTCGAAGTTCATCTTGGGCGAATGCAAGAATGACAAGCCACGGCACACGATTGCGTGGTATGCTGCTAGCCCTCTCCGCGCCCAAGGCCACTCTCTTCATCTGCGCCTTGAGGGCCTTGTTGCTCCCGCCCTTTGGACTACCCAGCCTCTCCCACGGGAGATGCGGATCAGTCAAGACGATGTGCGGCAAGATTCTATGATCATCACTGTACCCCGCTGGAGGATACGTAGAGTGAATGCTTCCATCAGGCAGGGAGAACTGCGGTGCATCAACGTAGAAAGGCTGCTCTGCCTCCAAGTTGAGCTGTTCACCGTTTGCTCTGATGTTTTGCTTTACTGAGATGATATGCTTGGGGCCTGCTTCGATGCCTGGGGCCCAGAATGAGTTGAGCTTTTGCTCGCCTGGGGGCAATGGTTCAATCTCATCCTCAACGACTTTGCCGTCTGCGAGGACGGTGACAGATTGAGTGGCGCTGAGACGGGACTCAGGGCGGCTGGCAGCGACGACACGGCGAGAGTGCCGTATTGTCAGATGGCGAGGAGAGTCTATGCGTGTACTCTTGCCTCCAGGATAGATGCCCATGGTATCTTGTCACTCAGTTGTGAGTGGGTTTGTCTATAGTGAAATTGTTTCGGGAGGCTTCTTGGATGAAATTGAGTAAGAGGATCCAGGGGAACAGGTGATGTGATCTCAATGAGAGTGGGCGATGGAAATTGCGAACATTGTTGCCCGTTCGTGGTCAAGAAATCCTCTTTTGCGCAACAGCTGCTTCGCGCATTGAGACAACGGTGGTTGCATACATGTCACTCGACCCGTTTCAAGCATCTTCTGTATTGTGGAAAACTCCAATTAACGGGGTGTATGTGCCGAAAAGCATGCCAATGGCATCGCAGCGCTTGCTCATCCTTGATGCACAGTGAGCGGAGACTGATGCACATCTTCACAGACATTGCGCTCATATAACTTCTCATGCAAGAGGGGTGTCTCTGTAACTCAAGTACAGTAGGCGAGCAGCATAAGCCTATCGGATGATAGCCCAGAGACATGACATGCATGACACCAAAAATGTCCCGACCGACAGATGCGGCCCGAGCGGGGTAAAGTGCCAACAAGATGGAGATATGTAACCGATTCCTAATTAAGTAAGGACCATCGGGAACATGATCTAATCTGATACGCAAGAGACACAAACGGGACTTGTCAAGCGAAACACGCGTCATGGTTCATTCGGACCGACGCCACCTCACACCAGTGCCAACGTCTTTACTGCGGCACTTTTCACATGCCACAGCCACTGTACTCAAGCTACATGAGATATTGGCGCCAAGAAGGGCAGAGACCTTTGGAGCGACACAGGAGCGGGGTGAAGCCAACCCAAGAGTCAAGGTTGCTCAGCTTATGCAGTTCAAACGCTGCGCTTTGGTGGCGGGTTATGAAGCATGCGTCCTGAGAGAAGATTAAAGACTATGACGAAAGGATGAATGGCGGGGAGGAAAGAGGAAAGAAGAAGGGGTTGTTGGACTGCCCACCTGAATTTACAGGAAGGCTCATCAGCTCTACTTGATCTGAAGTTCCTCACGCTATACTGACACGCGACCAAGCAAACCATGGCACCCATCACGGCTATCATCGACAAGACCAGCGCCGACGATAGTGTCATAAAGCTCTTCTACCCCACCGGCAAAGCTCAACTTGGCCTTGCTCTGTGGTCAGGTACGAAGGATGCAGACCCTGAAGACCCAGTTCAGCCTCCTCAAGACGTCGGGAATGGCCAATACATCCTGAACCCATCTCAGATGGCGAGCATCAACTCCCAAGGTATAGAGAGAGTCTTTGCCCTCACAACAGACAACCCGTTCAAAGTCACCCGAGATGACCGGTACAATCTCTCAGAGATTTCCGAGTCAAAGCAGAAACGTCTGGCCAGCGTGGAAATTGGCAACACCACGCTCGCTGCTTGCGGGAACGGTGACAATGCTTGGGTCTACTACAGCAGGTGAGGAAATATGAGCCGATGAGAACTCGAGTGCCAAGCAGTTAACAGCCTTTACCAGCCCAATGAGTCAAAACACCAGAGCGCTTACGGAGCTTAATCTTCAGACATCACAAAGCACTCAGCTTTTGTGGACTCACGATCTTTGGATTAACTCCTTTGCTGCTGCTTGGTACGATACCGTAAATGACAAGCGCTGCGTTATTTACGAGGGAAGCTTCCTTGTAGATTATGTCGTTGGCAGCGGCTCACGTAAGTATCTCATTCCCATGTCTCAGAAACCTCTGCTTACTCTTTTGAAGCTGGAACAGCTATATCCTCAACAGGAGATATGCAGCGCAACACCCCTGTAGCCGTCGCATTCGATAATGGTAAAGTGTTTCTTTACTATTGTGGAAGAGATAATGCTGGTGGTACTGCTGCGGGTGGCATTCGGCGCACTATTAGAACGAACGGTACTTGGAGTACTTCTACACTCATCGACAGTCGTACCATCTCCCAGGATAGTCAGCTTACCGTGGTGAGGGCGAATGGCATTAATCATTTGTTTTTTGTGGCGAGAGATCGGGATGAGGAGGAGGATGATTACTTTGTGCACTACACGGATGAGATTAGTTAGTTGACATAGCTGGTTATGTGAACTTAGTGAGAGATGTGTTATTTGCAGTTGAGACTTGTGACTGAGAGTACTTAGAGCGTATTCTGAAAGAGTGAAACAATATCACATATGAAGAATTCAATGCAAGGTACTATAATAAAAAACATTCATATACGAAGCTATTGTAAGAAATCCTCCTGTTTGATGTGATTTTAAAAAACTTATTCCATTTTCATCATAACTTGTTGGACTAGAAGTAAATACAAAACAACAATTCATGCATTCTGAGGATTGCTCGGGGCAACAATGGGGTTTCTCAACTGCAAGAACCCTTCAACGGCAGCGTACGGTCCATCCTCAAATCCTGGCTTTATCAAATCACCCTTCTTCTCAATACCAAATGCATTAAACACAGCCCCAGAATCCTCATCTCCCTCTGTAGCCTGCCCCTCAGCATACGGCTGAAACCAGCTCCAATCCCCTCCACCAAGAGAAGGCAGCAGTAAATTGCGCTTTGGCATGTCCCGAGCGTTCTTGGTGGTTAGCTTCTCTGCTTCAAGATATCCAGGGACATCGTTAACGGGCATAGTCAAGGGTCCTGCGTGGAAAAAGGCCGTCATGGTGTCCATGGCCTTTTGCCACGTCCATGGTGGGAGGAGGAGCTCTGCTGCTGGGAGGAAGGAAGAGTACGCGTGGATGGGTGTGAAGGGGTCTAGGATGGCGCCGAAGATTGACATCTGGGCATTGCGTTGGCTCTCGTAGGCTTGAGGCTCAACGACGGGAGAGGTGCCAGAGAATGGGGGCTGCCAAAAGGGACTAAAAATGGGATACTGTTCCGTATCAAGACGAATCAGCGGCTCAGTGGAGTTACCATCTGGAACGAAGAAGGTCTTGATCTTGTCGTAGTTCAACATATCAGACCCAGGGTCAGTGGTGTCAAAGTAGCCAACAAGTCCATCGTAGCCAGCTTCTTCATTGCCAAGGCGCAACTGAAGCTCATAGTAAGGAGTCTTGTCATCAGGATCCGATGGCTTTAGTAGCGTGCGCTCGGGGTCAACAACCTTGACCTGAGTACTCTGGATATCGAGAGGCGGCCCGCTTAGCTCAACAGACCAGCCCGTATTGACGAGCGCAAGTGGCTTGCCTACGATAGAGTTGAGGAACTGAGCGTAGGAATCAGGAGCTGGAGGTAGTTTCTGCTGTGCTGTTGTAATCATGCCCCAGAACCCGAGAAGGTATTTTGAATCAGCCAACTTGGAGATGAGAATATCAAGCTCGCGCGTATCAGGCGTGGGCTGTGCATCTGTCTCAGGACTGAAGGGTAGCCATTTGGGTGACTGGAGAGTACCCAATGGCCCACCGACACGAACCTCACGGTAGAACGTACCATCGGGAAGGAAGATCTGAATACCGTAGTCGGCATAGTTGGTGATGACCCACCCCCATATCGGTGTCTCCCATTCCGTGACAGGACGCCACGTCGCAGGCCCTTGAATTCCACTGGGGTCATCAGAAATACGTCTGACAAACTTGGCATTGATACGCGCAGGCTGGTTCATCTGCGGGGGCAACTGCAGAAACTCAGACTGCTCTGGGTTATCCTTAATCACCGTGTTGGCATACTTCTGCCCATCTAGTGTGACCTCCTGTGGAGCGTAAAAGTTGCTGATGCAGGGGTAGATAGGCGGTGGACCATCCCTTCGCGGTCGCTGATCAATGGCCATGAGGGACTGGCCAAACTTATCGATGACGTTGAACTTGCGGAACCGGAACTGACCGTGTGTAACGGGCTTGAAGGGGCAGTGATCACTGTCGGTGAAGTTGACTAGCGCGGCGTACGGGGTAAGCGCTGAGTTACCTTCGATGAGCTGGAGTTTATCTTGTGTCAGGCCAGCGGGGTCGAATGTTGCCGCGGTGAGGACAGAGCTGGACTCTCCTTCTGGGCCCACGACTGTGTTCTCGGGCTTGAGATGGCTGCCTTCTGCTTGGGTGACGAGGCCACTGGTGAAACCGGAGAGTGGTGAGGAGAGATAAGATAGTTCGCTGATGTTTGTAAGGAGATTCTCTCGATCCTGCTCTGGGAGGTAGTCATCAAGGATGCTGGGCGGAGTGTTCTGGAAAAGTTGCTTGATCTTGGCACCAAGAGCAAAGCTGGGCTGAGGCAGAATCAGGACACGGCCGGATAAGACGCGAATATCCTGCTTCTGATTGCCTGAAAGGGCATCCCAAAGTGGCGGAGGAGTCTTATTGTTAGATGGAACCGTAATGCCATATCTGACAAGCTTGTTCTCCGAGTGGCGAGCGGTGTGTTCATCCAAGCTCCAGAAGTCAAATGGGATGTGAGTGTATTCCACCTCCCACTCTGCGTAGAGGGGAAACCATGGCTGCCTGTCACCCCACTGATCACGCCAGCGCTTGTCGGTGGTCAACTGATCGTGAAATTGGGGGTAGAATTTGCCTTCGCCTGGCTCTCCAGAGTCATCGCCGTCAGGTTGGAGGGCATGGAACTCTGTGATGAGCGCTTTGGCAGCTACTATCAAGACCGTCGGCAACTTGTTCTCAATCAGACCCGAGATGGCGCTGAGATTGCTGGGTAGAGCTTGGCCGCTTGTGATAGTCTGGTATGGCGCGCGAATAGAGAGATTATCAAGGTAATCAAGCGCCCAGCCAGACGGGATACCGCCAATAAGTACAGTTGGATCATTTCCACCGTAGAAGACAGGCTCACTTGTCGACTCGACTGTCGCCAACAGGCTGTTCCCCAACAGAGTCTTCACTTGCCCTTCAAGATTGGCGATACGCGTTTGGAGACCACTGATACGGGTTGAGATCCGTCCAGCTTCAGTCTTGAACCATTCATTGTGGTCATTGCCCTGATTATCGCTCTGACCTAGATCACTAGCATATTTCCACCAGAGAGAAAACATGTCCCAGCGATACTGCAGCATGGCTCTGTTACAAGAGTCTAGCAGTGCTTGAGTGAGGTTCAACTCATTGATCCTCTGGATCGCTGCTGGTGCAGGCTCTTTGGGCTGGTTTGTGCTCGTGTCATCAGCTTCAGCGAAGAAGTAACGCGTGCCGCCTGGGGACCGATCGTAAGACCAGTTGTAGACTGAGTCCTTGGCCTCTCTTTGGCCCTCGACACCATCGTCGCGAGCTTGCAGAAGAGACTCAAGAGCTAGAATGTCCTCCTCCAGTTTGGCGACGTCTTCTGAATTGCCGCTGGCGTCGCCGCGAGCGTGACAGTACGCGAGCAATGCATCCATTGGAGTTGTACCAACTGCGACTGCAGCTTGTTTCTGATCGCGTAGACGGTCATTGAAGCCATCAGCTGGGACTGTCTTAGGCTTGTTCTCGTGATCCCAGGCTACTTCGTACATGCAGCCATGACAAAGGATACGAATCTGACTCTTGAGATCCATCCATGGATCGGGATTTGCCTGGTCTGTTCCTTGGAGGGTCATGAAGAGTGACTGCAGGTTCTCTCCATGACTGAACTCGGCACCCGCTTTCCAAAGAGGATCAACGGTGTCTTTCCAGTGCCATCCGAGGACGTAGTAGCTTGCTTTGGCGTAGTCAAGATACGATGGATCTTCTTTGTCCCCATACTCGAAGTTATCCAAGATGCTGAAAACGTTGGCATTGTGCATTTGGAAGTCGGCAAACAACTGGTTTCCACTTCGAAGGAGACTGATATCTGGAGGCTCAACAGCCGGGTTTGGATTCTCAGTCCACTCTGCCAGCGGTGTCTTGCGCCCGATGAAGACCTCAGCTTGCTCGTTGATGTTGACATCAGTACCAGCATGTCCGAGCACAAAGGGCGCTACATCAGTCTGCAGGTCTGCCTGGACGGGGATATCTTCCAAGGACCAGACATAGTCGCTCTCAACGACCCAGGCTTCGTACTCGCGGTCTTCGAAAGCGTCTTTTGCGCTGGATGGCTGGATACTGTCCAACTCAAGCTTCCTGATGACAATCCAGCGTGTCGGCGGCTGCAGAAAGTCCGGAGTTGAATGAGAATTGTCACTGGTCGTAGTGGATGCGGCATCAAGTCCCCGTCGCATTCTCTCTTCCCTTCTTCTGGACTCTGGTACAGAGCCAGTTGAAGAGACTCCCGATCTGTAGAATCGAGGAAGAGTCCAGTGGACATAAACGCCATGTCGATGGCGGAGCGGCTTGGGGTCCGGACGACCGCCTAGATCGGTCAAGCGGGAGTTGATAGACGCTGGGGCGGTGTTGTGCAGAGCGACGTGATTCTGGACATCACTTTGGAGTAGGAAGCTATCCAGTCTCAAGAAGGTGTAGTTAGGTTGAGTGATGGGGCAGATGCGAGCCGTGGTGTCTTGATCAGTGCCTGTACCGCACACAGCTGGGTTGAGGACGAAGGCGTCCAGTTGCATAGGCACCAGAGCGACTTCAAAGTCCTCGATTCCAGTGTCTTCACTCATGGTTGTCAATTAGAGTAAGCTGTTTGTGAGAATTGCAAAGATTGAGTCTAAACTTGTCGACAATGAACATACAAAGTCTTCAGTGAGGAAGCTTTGATGTTCGAACCACAGCGCCGTGTGCTGAGACCCGGTATACGCTGGACTAGAAGTCAAATCAAATTACCTCATAAAACTGGCAAACCAAAGTGAAAGGCAATTTAGCAAGTACCGACGGTTTCACATGCCTCCTCACCGTGCCTTGATTTCTCAACGTCTCTCATCTTTCCTCCCCCTCTTTTCTCTCTCCGGGCCGAGACAGTACGGCCCGTCTCGGATGCACGACAGCGGATCTGGATCTACCTGCATTTCTGTGTCACAACCCCTCCAACAATCGAGATGTGGGGGTCTTTGGCCAAACCTGAACATTGCATGCAGCGTGCAGGTGAAATGGAGGTGCCGTGAGACATGGTCACAGCAATTGTACTCGTCTCACACCCCGATTCAATTGAGGCACATCAATTGATCAGCATGCATCTAACAGAATATTCTTATGGCAACACCAAGATGCTGTTTTTACTTGAGCACGTATTCGGCGGCATGCTTTTCAGGGTCTATCATGGTCCCCGATCCTGAAGAACGACAAGAATCCCAATTGCTCTGCTTTTCCCTCCGTCTCTACTCATTCGCTGCCTGTCTTCTCCTTTCAAGCTGAGTGATCTAACTCAATTCTTGACATTCCAATTCACAGCTCACCGCTTTGACATATCAATACCCTTTACTCAGTTTCGCAGGGCAAGCTCTCACTACCTACCATATACGGTCCTCAAGGATCAGACACATTCACTTAGATATTTATTGTCTTTTAATGAGGAAGATGACGGTTTCTTCAGACCCCAACGATGGCGATAGCTCAAGCAGAGCGTTGGGGGCATCCGACGCTGGAAATTACAGCATCTACGCCAGCTCCGCAGGTCAACGTCCTGGAGACAACATTCAGGTCCTAGCATCAGGAACTAACCTGGATAAGTTTGTATCTGGCTTGAACCCCAGCAAAGTCATCATCTTATCTGAACCCCCAAACCCAACCGCCAGTTTCGATGGTTCTGATGAGACCCTAAAGTGGTTCCAGAACATTGATCCGGACGCCAGTGGCTCCGTCACAGTCGATGGTTCAAAGAACATTGAAAGCTTCCAATTCTCCCTGTCCCAGCCTTGGCCACTTGAGTTCAGCTCAGCCAGTGATGTTCTGCTCTTCACGTTCGGCTCAACTGGCCTTCTCGGTAGCGATGAGTCAGGATCCCGCATTGAAGCCCCGGGCATTGATCCGACCGGCAATATGCTCACTTGCGGTCTTGACTTTGCCAACATGAAAGACATCACCGGCGTGAGAGTAAAAGACATCTTCAAGAATGCCAATCGAGAGGGCATGACCGCCTTCATCCCTCTTGCAATCCTCGCCCTCGAAGCGACGCTGAAGAAACCACCAGAGAATGCAAAGCCTATGAGGAACGCTCTATGGTTTGTTCCCTCAGCAGACAAACGGATTGAGACTCGTCTTCAGTTCCAGCTCTCAGACTTTGATGCCTTGCAGGAGCTTTTCTCAATTGCCCTCAACGGTCTTGTTATTGGTAGCGCAGACGTCGTCTATAAAAGCAAAACGCAATTGGGCGTAACTGAAAAGGGCGAAATGCCTATCTCCCACGGTGAAGTGAACTTTAGCATCGAGTGCTCTCTCAACAGTGCTGGGAGTACAGTCTCCATGCTCGCTGGCGTTGAATTCACCGCTACCACGATTGACTTTACCTTCATGTTCCTCTCCCCAGACCCTCTTGCCGGGATTTTGCGATGGCTCGCTGGTCTCGCTGACGATGGAGAGGTTGAGACGGTCGTCAATGACATTCTGGGTAAGGAGGAAGGTGGAGAAAAGGTTCTGCCTGTCGCAAATCTACGAAGATTGCGTATTGGGCTTGATACAAGAAAGGATCCGCAGAATCCTAGACTTGGTTCATTTGCTTTTGATATCGAGGTCTCTGCGAACTTTGGTCGTGGAGACAGCAAGGATACTCCTGTTTTCTTGATCACGTACAATTGGAATCGATCTATCGGTACCTATGGTACTCTGTCTGGGCAGCTGTGGAATGGCAAGTGATGATCTGATCCTGCGCACTTTCTGTGACCTTTGCTGATTGAAGCCATACACAGACTTTGACACATCCTATGACCTCGACTTGGAGCCAGAGGGTGAGAAGTGGGCTATCTTGAAGCCCTTGACAGCTTCACCTGCGTCTTCCATCGACATCGCCACTCTGATCCCAGGCCAGACCGTGGTCGATATCCCCGACACTCTCCCCTCTCAGATAACCCTTGCATCTATCGAGCTATCCCAGGAATCATTCTTCCTTCGCTGTCAAGCGACTGCAATCCCGCCATCCCCAGGCTCAGCCCCCCAACCCTATCTCGGCGAGGTCGTTCTAGCCACCTACTTCAACTGGGGTAGTAGTTCAGTCTTCACTTTTGACGTCGGGATATCTGTTCTGATCGAGCCCCCAGAGGATTCTGAGTTTGATCTCCCGGCTTCCTTCGTGGGAACTTTGGGCTACGACTCTTCTAAGAAGTCATGGGATCTCACAGCTTCGATCAATGGATTGTATGCAGCTGTACTGGCCGAGTTCTTCCATGATGACGAGAAAGACCACGTTGGACCATTGATCAATTCCATTGCCATCAACACTTTGTCTGTCGAGTATACATATGAGAGACAGAGTGGCAACAACGCAAAATCAGTGGGAAGCACGTTCTCTATCTCTGGCGACTTGGTCATCGCGGAGTTGAGGCTAAACCTCGACTTCAGATACACGTCTAGTGGCTTTACCTTCTCGGCGGCGCTCAACCCGGCTGACCGGAATGCCACTATCGGAGATATCCTAACAGACCTTATCGGTTCGCCGCTCGACATACCTGACTTTGTCTACGACACTCTGATAGTCGGTGATAACGAGGACGCGTTCCGCATTGATATCCAGAAGATGAAAGACGCCGGCTCCAGCGTCGAGTCATTCCAATTCCTGGCCACTCTCAACATTGGACATCTCCAGTTCCTATTCTCCCAGCTCCACAGCACCCAATGGGGCCCTAAAGATCCGTCAAAGAGACTGTTCAAAGCAGCCATCAACGGCTTTGGCGACATGGAACTTGAGATCCCTCTCGTCGGCACATTATACCAGCCACTCGATGAGCTCTACTTCCTCTTCGCCCAGGACCCCAAGCCGCCAAGTAGACCTGGCCAAATGACAGGACTCACGCGAGAGGACATCGGCCTCCTCAACGATGGCGTGTTGAAAAAGGATCAGCTTCTTGTTGCTGACAAGATCAAGCCTGACCAGGCTAAGCCGACCGACCTTCTTGTGCCGTCTGGATGTCACTTTGCTGTTATCATACGCAACGTCGCCAAGGGTGAGCGCGTGTGTCTGCTTAGCTACGGCTTCATGAAGCCCCAGCCTACTTCATCTCAAGCACTGATCTCTGGTGATGAGGAAGAGGGCAGAAGACGCACCGAAGAGGAGATGGACGATGGAGGCCCCAGTGCCCAAGCCCCTTTCAAAAAGGATACAGGCCCTATATCCATCAGTAACGTTGGACTAAAGTACAAGGCCAAGACACTGTCGATCACATTTGACGCCACTTTCCAGCTTGGACCCATTGGGTTCTCTCTGCTTGGCTTCACCCTCAACACCAGATTCAAGACCCTGGATGAGCTACCATCGATCAGTGTCAACATCGATGGGCTGGCAGCGTCATTTGATAGAAGTCCATTGACAATCGCCGGTATCATCGTCCACGGCAATGATGGCGCCATGGACTATTATGCTGGTGGTCTCATCATCGGTTTCCGTCCCTACCAGTTCCAAGCAGCTGGCTTCTATGGTGTGATCACTCTCGCTAATAGCAACAGAAGCTTCCAGAGCGTTTTTGTGTTTGCAAAGCTCAACGGCCCCCTCATGACGCTTGCTTTTGCTGAGATCAGCGGTATCTGCGGTGGCTTTGGCTACAACAGCAGCGTTCGCTTGCCTTCTATAGACCAAGTGTCGGATTTCCCTTTCATCAACAGCGGCCGTCTCAGCAACAACGAGAATGCGCAGCAAGTACTCATGGAGCTTGTTGATCCCTCTGCTGGGGGGTGGTTCCAGCCACTTGACAGCACCTACTGGGGTGCCATTGGTATGAAGCTATCTGCGTTCCGTATGCTGAGCGTCGATGCAGTCGTTGCAGTGCAGTTTGGTGACTCGGTCAAGCTGGGCATCTTCGCAGTAGCGACTTGTGACATTCCCTCTTCCAATTCGCGACTTAAGCTGGCCCATGCTGAATTGGGTATCGCCGCTGTCTTGGACTTTGATTATGGCTTCCTCAAGATCGAGGCACAGCTATCACCTCGCTCTTATATCCTCAGTCCTAATTGCCACCTGACTGGCGGCTTCGCTCTCTGCTACTGGTTCGATGCCCCTCTTGCTGATAGGGCCAGGATCGGAGAGTTTGTCTTCTCTTTGGGCGGGTACCACCAGGCTTTCCGCGTTCCTGTTGGCTACCCTAACCCCCCTCGGCTGGGTATCAGCTGGGACTTGGGCGGTGGACTGTCAATCTCTGGAGAGGCATATTTCGCCATCACTACCAAGGCATGCATGGCCGGTGGCCGTCTCCATGCTGCGTTTAAAGCAGGACCTCTCTCTGCCTGGTTTGATGCCTTTGCCAATTTCCTTATTAATTACCGACCATTTTATTTTGACATGTCAGCTGGTGTGTCTGTCGGAGTCGGATTCAGCATCAAATTTTGGTTTATTCATATTCGCATATCCGTCCAAATTGGTGCTGAGTTGTATCTCTGGGGCCCTCCTGTTGCTGGCCGCGTACACGTTGACTTCTGGATCGTTGCTTTCGATATCAACTTTGGCGATCACCATCCCAAGATCGACCCTGTCAGCTTGTCCGAGTTCTATGAACTTGTACTTCAGGACTCGCCTGCATCTTCCTTTGCGTCTGCCACTTCTCTGATTACAGGCAAGCAGCAACAGGAACCCATTGCAGCGTCGACGTTGAGTAGACCCAAGAATGAGGCACACAATTTCCTTGCTGAGTCTGGATTGCTGAACCCCGATGATCAGCCGGAGCGAGGACAGGAAGACCCTTGGACTGTCCGTGCTGGTACATTTGTGTTTGTTGCAGAGTGCAAGATGGCTATAAGCACTGTTACAACGAGTGAAAATGGTGATCCGATCTTCCTAGGCAATGACGTGTTCAGTAAGCCAATGGGCATGACAACGCCTATGACTTCGACACTGCAGATTCAAGTAGTCCATGAGGATGGAAGCAACCCTGAAGAGGATTGGCAATTCGAGAGATATACTCAGATGCTTCCGAGCGCTCTGTGGGAAAGATGTAAGTTTGTCGTAATGTCTTCGAGTCTCCAGCTAACATTTCTGAGATGACCGCCGAACTGATCCACGCCAGAGTGGAAACAACGTCGGTGACTTGCTCAACACCAACAACGGTAGCCCCTCTCTCATGACAGGTGTGAGAGTCACAGCGCCCAAGCCAACCATGTCTCCAGACCCATTCCCAGCCTACAAGGTTGCGGATGCAGACCTCCAGGAGCTGACTGCCGAACGGAACTTCCCTGGTATGGTTACGGCTGAGGATGCATGGGCGCCAGGTGAGCCGAACGATGACGTCAAGCAGAGATATGAAGACATCTATGATGCTTGGGTAAGCCCTGCGCTGCAAGAAAAGGGCCAGCAAGACTTTGTGGGCGCCTTGGCCCAAGGTCTGGGTTGGGGAGATGTGAGCCAGTTGAAGAGCATTGCTGGAATTCCAGAGAGATTGAAGAAGGGATTTATGAATATGTATGTCGCGTCATCATTGTTGACCGTCTGAATATGTCGATGATAAGCTGCATCTTTGAATACGAAATTGTGAACGGGTAGTTAGCAGAAATGAATCAACACCTTTGCTTTGTTGGCCTATTTTCATCTTAGTATTCCCAAGGGCCCGTGATGATATCTGTGACTCTTGCCTCTACCATTATTGCACCCCCTTCAACCCAACAAGGATAGTGAACTTCCTTACCAGGACTTCCTCAACAAGACCCTGGAACTAAACGAAGAATTGTGTTAGGCAGCCGGTATAGTGCCTGAACTGATTTGATAAGAGCGTTATCTTGAGTTGATAGAACCACCAACTGCTGATGCTTACATCACGCGCCTCACACGTTCGTACTGAACTATGACGAGATTTATATCAAGCTCCGAAAAGAGAAGGGCTGATTGCTAGGACAAGAAGCCACCTGTGTATGCTTAGTTTAGCCACTGTTCTCCAGGTCAGAAGTAGTACTCACTCGCGATTTCGCCAGTCACCGCAAGCCCAGACACTAAGTTCTGTCTGCTCTTTAAGTTCTCGGCCACGAGCCACAACTGTAAATATCACATCTAGCTAACACATCCAGCGACACATCAGACGATATTTTGGATATCTTGGCTAGAAGTGACTCTCCAACCCAGGCCCCAAAGCCCTTCATATCAGTAAGAATATCAGTGCCATTTGCCTCTGGGACCAGGCGGTAATCTGGAGACACTATGATAACACCCTCCGCTTCTGCATGATCCAGCATTCTTATGAGACGGACTCGTTAGATGTAATGTTACCTGCATCACAGTTTATTGAACTTACGAACGGGCGAACAAGGTTTCATTGAGGCGATTGCCCACAATCAAGCCACCTCCATGAGGGTGAACGAGCAGGAGTTGTTTCCCTCTTGGAAAGGTTTTACGCACGAGAACGATCGCAGTGAGAGGGGTTTGCCGATAGTCTTGAAGACTAGGTCGGTGATGTTGAAGCGGCCAAACTTGTAGCCCGTATTAATACTGTTGCTATTGTCGAGGTCCGAGTTTGCGTTGGAAGATAAACCTCAGCAAGATTAATAAAGAAATAGATGAAAGCAAGCCATCGTCATCAATACTGTAGTTAATTAAGGTTTCACTAGAATCTCCGTCGCTCATACCACCAACCCCCATCATTTCCGACCAAGTGGAACCTCTCGCACTTCCCCGCAAAATCCACTAGGAGCTTCCTCGGAGGTTAGGTCAATACCGGTAAGGTTTAGACTCGTCGTTTGACGCTACGGTAGGTAGCCATACTGTGCCAGAGCCGACTCCGCGATTCCTCTTGTGAGTCCCAAAGTCTACCCCAGGAATGATTGGTTATAGTTCCGAACCCAGTCCCAAGCTTTAGAAGTTCGTTCCGAGGCTGGGAGAGCTGGAGAAGATGCATTATTGCTCTGCGAGCCCGGAGCTAGTCAGTCTATTGCTCTTAAGGGTATAGCTATCTTGAGGTCAACTGACATCGGCAACAAACCACGGCAACCAAGACACAACTTTCAATTATACCCACCGACCACTTAGATAATATAACCTCTGTTCTATTTAAGGATAGCTTCTCGTGTCTCTTGTACAGAATACTTAACCATCTCATCTAGCCTGAGCATGCAGGTCTTTCACACTATCTAATTCACCATGTCTACTACAACTGCTCTGCTTCTACGAGAAATCAACGGCCCATTCTCTCTTGAACAAATCTCTCTTGACGCCATCCGCAATAATGAGGCTCTAGTTGAGATTCATGCAACAGGGATATGTCATACTGATTTGTCATGTGCAGATGGTACATTACCTGCCTTTGCACCTGCGGTCTTGGGACACGAAGGTTAGCTTCCTATTTTGATGCTACTGGTAGACGATCTAACAATCTCGACAGGGGCTGGAGTCATTAAAGAAGTAGGGGCAGACATCACAGACTTCAAACCCGGGGACAAAGTACTCCTCTCGTTTGCCCATTGCGGCACCTGCGAACAATGCACCTCGGGACATCCTGCCTACTGCTATTCCTTTGTTCCGTGGAACTTTGGGGGCAAACGGCCTGATGGTTCTGCCGCATTGAACCTGGACGGCAGCCAAAACAAAAAGGCCCTATACAGCAGCTTCTTTGGGCAAAGCTCATTTGCACGTCTCGCAATAGCACATCGATCAAGTCTGGTCAAAGTGGGAGACGACAACGATCTTGCTTTGTTTGCACCACTCGGATGTGGTCTCCAGACCGGAGCAGGCGCCATTCTGAACACACTCAATGTGCAGCCGGGAAATACAGTGGCTATCTTTGGAGTCGGCTCGGTGGGGATGAGCGCCGTCATGGCTGCCAAGCTTCGTGGTGCCAAGGAGATCATCGCTGTTGACCTCCAACAAGATCGGCTTGACTTGGCCAAGACCCTGGGGGCTACAGCTACTTTACTGGGCAGCGACACTGACATTATCGCCAAAATACAAGAGATCTCACCACCGAATGGGGTTAATTATGCTCTCGATTGCACAGGTGTGCCTGTTGTGATTGAGACGATGATTAAATGCCTCGGTACTAGAGGTAGAGCTGCTTCTGTAGGAGCTCCGTCTGTAAGTCAAACTGAGATCATTAGTAAAGCTTGATATTTGCAAAATTATTGACATATTTGCCTTGTAGCCCGGAAAGACTGTCGGTGTTGATGTGTTTGCACAACTTATTCACGGACGAGAATATGTGGGGTGCTGCGAGGGAGATGCCGTCTCTAGCAAGGTAATGCATTCTAACGCTCTAGCCAACGATGCGCTAACATCTAGTAGTTGATCCCCTTCCTAATTGAGCAGCATGCACAAGGCAAATATCCGATAGAGGAGTTGATTACGTACTATGATGTGAAGGACTTTGAACAAGCTATCAGCGACACAAAGAGTGGCAAGGCTCTCAAGGCAGTGCTTAAATGGACCTCTTAGCACCAAGACAGATAAGGACATGAGAGGTTACTTTATTACCACTTCTTCTACCATTGAAAGCCATTCGCATGAAGGGAAACTGTTAGTCTCGGAGAAACAGTTACAACTACTAGGATGGACGAGAATGGCCAAGACGAATTATTCACGTATGGTTGCGGACCATACGGAGATAATATATCAACCGTCGCAAGGATATCCATAGGTCTATCCTAATTCATAGATTCAGGCTCCGACCCCAACTCCAATGCCACCTATACCAAAAGCAACGAAGCTAATACCCCCAATAACGATGATAACAACGTCAATGTCTCCGTTGTCAGCCCTTCAGCTGGTGGAGGAGGCAGAAGCGGCAATAACGTCAGTGGTAACAACAGCGGTACCACTGATGGCGAGGGAAAGTTAAGGGGCTCTTGCAAGGCCTGCATTGACTTTTGCACTAGACATGCGGATCTCCTATTGGGAATCAGACTCAGCTAAACTGGCTCGAGACCCGTGAATCAATCCAAGGTGTGGAGCAAATATGGAACGTTTTCGTGACGTCCTGATTCACAATTGGGAGTATGTCGAGAAGATGATTGGCGCGATTGTCAAAATCGCCAGGCGTGTAGGGTAGCAAGGGCCACATTCAAGGATCATTCTTATATTCCAGGTCTACCTCCACATATCTTCATACTTCTACCGACTTAGTGAAAGTTAGGTTCCCTACTTGGTCCTGCCTTTTCCTTTTCTGCTGAAGAGGGGGTTTATGAATATCTATGTCGCGTCTCCATTGTTGACTGCATGAGGTTATTAATCGAAGATTGCACGTTGGATCCGAAATTGTACACTGGTAGAAAGTATTGATGAATTGAAGGCTTTTCTATTTCAAGTTCTTATAGGTACATGCACCATTGCGGTCCTAATTCTGATGAATCGAAATCCATCTAAATGTCGCCAGAGTCCTGTATGCATGAGGCCATTTGGTGCTCGAGTCGCGTGATCTCACGCCTTTGACTCAGCTTAAGACGCATAGTAGAGGCCGAAGGTTGTACATAGTCGATCGAAAGACTTGAAGCTCAGTGTTGTTGTTTGTACCCTTTTCCAACGATGTTTCATACCACTGAGCCAGGCCCTGCGTTTCGACCTCACTATGCGAGACAGACTTAATACCAAAGCTCCAAGGCCGCCTTGGCAGTTATGCCCAAGAGCACAATGGAGCTTGCGGCAAAAGTGGGGAATCGCAGGAGCAAGTTGTTGTACGAGACGTGAATGAGGCTGTGAATCACTCTCAGACCGACATATCCCCACGCTAAGCGCACCGTGGTCTTGTCCTTGACGTTGAGCAGGCTCAGGGCTAGCATAACAGCGTAGAATTGCGTAGGCTGCTCGAGCAGGTTATTGTAGTTGTCGGCAGGCCACTGCACGAATGCAGGCAGCTTCTCTGCTTTCTGCTTCTTAGCAGTTTCTGGATCGAAGGAGACGCCGTACTTGGAAAGGGCGGGAGTTCGGCGCCAATACAGCAGGCCTTCCATGGCGAATGTCCAGGTGCTGAGGCCGACGAGAGGCCCAAGGAGAGGCAGCTGGGCAATAGAGGGAGACATGATGAATGGTGGAGAGTTATTTTGTAAATGGCGGAGTTGTGAGTGTCTTGGTGGAGTTGTGCTGTGAAGAGAGCTGCGAATCGATGGCTGTGATGAAATAAATGATATAGTAGAATTAATAGACTTATATGATAATCGTATTGCTATGCGAATATAACCTTGAAATCGCAAGTACCTCTTAAGTCCGCTAAGTCCATCAAGTCCGTCGAGCTTAGTAACTCGCCTAAGGAATTTTCGCACTGAAATTTATAATCAGATTCAGCCAAACTGACTAGACTGACTCGAGCTAAGTTGTGGAGTAAATATGCAGCATTTTCATCTCGGCTGGATCCGTAAGCGGGTGCACGCTGAGACGATGATTGGCGCAATTGTGAAGATCGCCAATCGGGAGGTCCTCGGCTGCTTCATGGTGGATTTATCTCATCGGTCTCGCCATAACCTACAGACCAAGGTTTTCCGGTCTTTTAATGACGCAATAACATCTTTTGGGCGGTTTCCATGGACTAGCAGACTCCGCGGCCTATGGATATCTTTGAGCGCCTGAACTAAGCACTGAATACTGAATACACATTTGCTGCCAGGCGTGTAGCGCAATGAGCATTATAGCTGAGGATCTTTATTACATCCCCACTCTCTCTTCGATTAATCGCCAGGTTGAGCTACACGAATATATGGCTATGTGTATTAAGACCCATCAGATCATTCGATTCAATACTCAAATACACACACACTATGCTTGTACTTACTTAACTGTAGTTAGGCTCTCTACTAGGCCCTGCCTTCTCCTTTTCTGCTGATGTAGTACTTCCATGATGGCCTTTTGCTCCAAGCTCAATATCATGACTGTGTAAAGACTCTCCTCTGCCTTCTATACTCCCAGACCCATGTGCATGGGCTTCGCACGGACCAAGAACATAAGCATCTTCTCCATGGACTGCATCATCTCCCAGAAGCAGTTGCTCCTCTGTCATTCTCAGTGGAATTCGCAGCACATGCTTGATAAAGAGCATGATGAGGCTGGTCCAGACAAGGTTCCAGCCGATGATGAAGCATGCGCCCGCCATCTGGTATCCAAGCTGCATGCCGTTACCAGCGATGGCTCCTCCGGGATTGGTCAGACCAAAGGCTGCGCAACCATCCACAGTAGCCCAAAGACCTGTACCAAACCCTCCAACAACACCAGCCACCATGTGCGTGTGCATGACACCGAGCGTGTCGTCAAAGTTGCGCTCCAGAAAGGTCATCTTCTTGGCCAGGATGTTCATGGTGAACCACGGAACGGAACCGGAACCGACACCGAGAAGGATCGCGCCCCACCCGGCAACAACGCCGGCGGCTGGTGTAATGGCAACAAGACCAGTGATCATTCCTTGCACGGCTCCAATGACGGAAGGTTTTTTGAAGTATGCGATATCAAGGCCGGTCCAGACCAGAAGAGAGACAGCAGTGCAAAGATTTGTGTTCAATACTGCGACTCCTGCGTCGGCAGAAGCTGCGTAAGGATCACCACCGTTGAAGCCGTTCCAGCCAACCCACAGAATACCTGCTCCAATGAGAACTGCCAGAATATTGCTTGGTCTGGCATCTGCGCGATCGCTGCTGAGTCGTGGTCCGATCCAGTAGCTACCGATAAATCCTGCTGTGCCTGACGAGAGATGGATGACATATCCTCCAGAATAGTCGATAACTCCAAGCTTGAAGAGAAAGCCTCCTCCCCAGATTGAATAGGCGCCAACGGTGTAACATAGCGTGAGCCATAGAGGAACGTATATCATCCAGGCGTAGAAGTTCATGCGACCGAGGAAGGCTCCAGCAGTAATGACCAATGTAATGGCGGCAAAGACGAATTGGAAGTAAACCATAGTGGCCATAGGGAATTGCTGACCGACGCCGATGGAAGGGAGGTATGATTGCTTGAGCATTGTGTCTATGCCGAGGACATTTCCGGGTTTGGCAACGAATGGAAGCATATACTCTCCAAAGGAAGCCTTGTAACCCCAAAGAACCCAGCATAGTAGCACCGAGGCAAATGCATATAGGGCCATAAAGGCGCTGTTGATGGCCCATTTTCGCTTCATGATTCCTGCATAGAGGACGAGGAGACCGGGGATTGATTGTAGCGCGACGAGAGAAGCAGCTGTGAGTTGCCATGCATTATCACCTACACGACGTCAGTCATTGGTAGTATGAGCGAGGTGGTTGCCCTCTTGAACTGTATAGTGACCGGAAACTTACCACTTCCAACACCGGCTTTGGGGTCTGGCGTCCACCAAACGACAGACGACGCGGCTGCGGCAGCCGAAGCAGTGGTTGTTGCCATGACTCACACTAGTAGGCACTGTAATTTGAAGAAAGTTGTGTGAGTCTGTTGCGCGGGCCGATGAAAAAGTCCTCCAATACCGGGAGCGATGGCCAGGGTAATGAAGAGATGTGTAATAGGGTCTAGAAGCGATATCTATCGTAATTCCAACTCGGGAATCTGAGCATGTTGATCATGTTTATTATAATGACTGTCCAGTACATGTCAATAGCTTGATAGTGGGAATTTACGTAAACCGAAAGTTATCAAGATTGTCGATATCTGTCAAGCTGTCGTATAGCGAAAGTGACGTGGGTTTGTGCCGAGTTGCCGCAGCTGTGTGTGCTGTGTTAAGCTTCCGGCCAGAACAAGGTTATCGCAGCACTATGGTTGGCGAGTCTATGTTCGACCTTTAGCTAGAATACCTGCAGTGTATAGACCAAGCCAACAATACGTGAGAAAAGAATTATGTGCCCAGGTCTTGAATGCGCCCTGGATTCTCCTCTGTATTCGAAGCTGTCAAGGCTTCCAGGTCTATTGATCGTACAGCTCTTGTAACCGAGTCAGATAGATATGTCGATTGCCCATGGGGAAATCTCTTGGCGAAAGCTTGTCTACTCTAAATATAGGTACCAGTAAAATCAGACCAGTCGTCGTAAATTGCTCAACTCCTACCCTGTAAAGATATCTTATCTCGGCTTAGACGGCAGCTGCATCGTGGCTGTAGGCGAAGCTAGTCTCAAGTTGACAGTGTTGAACTTACAGTGGCTTATGTACTGATAAGATATGCCGAATGGGGGTTTTGAAGTCTGATAAGATATGGGTTTAATCGGCGATGGATGGCACGTCGTCTGGCAAGAAGGAGGCGATCTGGCCAATAGATGACACTTGTGTTATCTGGCGCTAATACACACTTAGCTCCCCAAAGCCGATATTGCCGAGATACTACGAATATGTCCTTCCAGAGCATTAATGATTCAATTTATTAAACTTACAGTTTCTCTTTTTTATAATTGTTTCCCCTTCCTAAATGCAGTCTTACTGAAACATAGCTTGTCGAAAATGTGGTGGTGTTGACGGGTACCATGCTGTCTTCTCCTAAGACTGGCCGCCTGAAACTGCAGAGGGATTCATGGTTTACTTGTCATTGGCATCTTAAGTCAGATGACAGTTACAGCTGTTGAAGAACTGATATAAGAGACTAATAACATAACTTCAAGCCTGTCGGAGTATCGTGATTCTCAAGTCATGACGTACAAGATACAGAAATGTAGATTTATCCTCACTCATTCCTACTTGGTCTAGGTTAAGTACAAACTAAGTTCCAATGCCTTCTGTAATTCATCTCTATGCCCATCCTTCCTCTGTTCCCCTCGCCAGGCAATAAATCCATCAGGCCGGACAAGGATAGCCTCGCCTTCAGAGATCCTACAGATACGACTAAAAGTGCCATCGAAATCCGTCAAGGCACCAGTGTCCATGCTGATATTGTAAGAGTCTATTTCAGGCGTCATACCTTTGGCCGCTTCGATCCATAGTGATGATTGATCAGTAGTGAAAAGAGCGAAATTCGTCTTAATCAAATCTAAGGTAGATATCTGGGAATTATCTCGTGCAAGCAGCACATGTGGTAGCCGGCTTCCTGGCAATACAAGTGGTGCATGCGGGTCTTCGTACTGGTCGCTGCTGGCATTTTGGACGTGCGCAGCAGCAGCAGAAGGGTAACGATACCCAATCTCGCATACAATGTCGGGGAGCTCTGGCTCATCTGGGGCCTTGCGAAAGACTCGTTTCTGAAGTCTTGAGTAGGCCTGGCGCATCATGAATCCATCTACTGGCCGTCGCTCAGAATCGTACGTCTGGAGAAGCGAAATGCTAGCTTTTTCTCTTAAAACATATGCAAGCTTCCATGCCAAGTTGTGCACATCCTAGATAAGTCAGCATGCTGCAATGATCTATCAAATGGGGTTCAAATGGAATTACCTGTATACCGGTATTACCACCCATCCCCCCAGTTGGAGGCATCACATGTGCTGCGTCTCCCGCAATGAAAACACGGCCACTTGTGCTCATGAAGCGCTCGGCATTGAAGGCAGCTACCGACCAGTATGAAATAGAGTCGACTTTGATATCGATATCGTCCTCAATGCCACTTGCCTCCTCGAAATATTGCTTCGCATCTCGTTCCGAGACCGAGTCTGGCGAAAAGGACCTTTTATCGCCTGCCCGTGTGACGATCATGAACCCAGCCTTGCCACCGCTTTCCAGGCGGAAGCCAGCATCGATAGCAGGGTTAGAGATATAAGTGACGCCATGTTTGGCACGGGTTCCGAGGTATGGCGTTAGATCGGCTTTGAAGTTGATAGAAATACTCTCGCCGAGGACCCCCGGACCTTGCCATTCAATGCCCTCTTTTCTCCTTGTTGCACTCCTGTTTCCATCGCACGAAACCAAATACTTGGTCTTGAATTTTCTGTAATTCTTAGATTGAACGTTTTGCACCACGACGAGTACACCGTCCGATAGCTCCTCATAATGGACGACGGTCTCGCTAAACTCCTGAGCGGCACCGAATTCCTTCGCCCTTCTCCGCAGAAGAGGCTCAAACATGTTTTGCGTCAGCCATAGGCGGCGACTCGGGCTAGCCTTGGCTACTTCTGCTGGATCGCTCTCTTGCATACTTGCCAGGACCTTGCCTCCTACTAGCTTCTCGACAATGATCATTCCAGCATCAAGATCAAAGTTTGACGCGCTTTCTGAGCGGAGTTCATCCTCTAGACCTAGCTGGCGGAAGATCTCGACGGAGCGCAGGAGAAACAAGGCAGCGCGGGGGTGTATGGCAGTCGAAGGATGGCGGTCGAAAGATACTGACTTGACACTAGATAAGGTCAGCAAGGTTGGCATAGGAGTGAATTGATGGAGCCTCACCCATGGTATCCTAGCAGCACGCCCAAAGTCATTCCTACCATACTTGACCCGATGATGATAACGGGCCATTCTTCTGGCTCTAGTGGAATCTGCGAATGATCAAATGTTCCAAATTCGAACAAAGTCCTCTGACTCTGGGCGATGGGTATTGTATCATCAAACTGGCTCGGTCCGTTAGGGCTGGGATGAACATCCTCGGAAGGCATTTTGGGCTATTTTTCAAGGCTGAGATATTGAAGCTGCAACTGATTGTTCGATTGATCGCTAGTCCTAAGTCGATAACACTGATCAGACCTCTTTAATATTCTGGGTACTGATGATACGTAGCGGCAAATACAATGCGCCGTAGCGTGCCGTGCCCGTTATTGCCTCCGCCTTCAGTTTCGCCGACTCCACATCCCGAATACACCACCACCACTCCACACGCCAAGGCCCAGCCTCTATATAGCCCAGAACCTTTGGCCTTAGAATAGAACTGTAAGTATTATCAACAGACAGTCTTCTTTGTTTCTGAAACCAAATCTCACTAGACACACGTACAACACTGACTCATAGTAGAGTGTCTAGCTACTACAGGATGACTCTCACTCTATACGGATCACCGCAATCAACATGCACTCAACGGGTGTTATTGGTTCTTTCAGAACTTAACATAACCGATTATAAACTGTCTAACATCGACATGCAGAAGGGGGAGCATCTTGTAAGAAGCCATATACCCGACAAATGAAGTTACTTATCCTCGTTAGGCACCCAACTTTGTGCAAGAGTTCCATCCATTCGGACGAATTCCAGTTCTTGATGATGACGGGACTCGATTATTCGAGTCTAGGGCAATTTGCGAATACTTGGTTGCAAAGTACGGGCCACATAGCCATTTGAATAGACGAACGGAACAAAACATCGCGGAGCTGGCGACTTACGAGCAAGCGGCTAGCGTTGAATACTCTTACTTCGACCCGACAGTGAAAACTCTGGCATACGAGAAAATCTTCAAAAGGTACCTGCATCTTACAAACTCTTTCATATAACACGTCACACTTACAGATGACAGGTTCATGGGGAAAGGCGATCCAGACAGGGCCACAGTCGAGAGACTGGAAATCGACTTGGTCAAGGTCTTGGATCACTACGAGAAAGTTCTTTCTCATAGCGAGTACCTGGCCGGAAATGTGAGTTATATCTAGCTTTTGAGTGAAATTCCTGCTGAATGCTCTTAGCAACTTTCGTTGGTCGATATATACCACGTCCCTTGGTTTCAGTTTCTGCCGCGTCTGGAGTTGCAAGATGAGATTACAAAACGCCCGTTTTTGAGCGCGTGGTGGAAGCGCGTCAGCAATCGGACAGCGCGGAAAGATTTGACAGCACATTAAGACGACAATCAGCTTCAATCGCGACGACGGTTTGTATCATTTAATGTTTAAACTTCTCGAGATGGAAGTAAATGGAGCGTCATATAATCTAATCTTTGAATGACGCTGGTATATCTTCAAAACAACCTATCAGTAGTAACAATTACGAGCCGACTGAAGTCAGCGTCTCTTTTTTTGACTGGCGATATCAATAATTTTCAATGTCGACCTAAATGCTGTGCCTGATTGTCTACATAGTCAAGCCGCTGTTTTGTGTAACTGAGCATAAGGGCATTGTTGATCCTGGAAGTCCTGGAAACCATACAGCTGGTTAGACTGGGCCATGGTGCATGCAGAGTACGTGTATCACGGAAATATAGCATTCTTTTATTTCGATGCGATCGGTCTGTATGTACCTTCATCTGGGTGCTATTCTCATTACCCGATACACAAAGCAGTGATATTCTGCACGTAGTGAAGGACCCTTTGCGGGGAAGCTATCGGCAATGTGGAGGAGTGGAGGTGGACTTCTTCAATGCCGTGTTCTCCGGCCAGCTACAGATAACTTCGACCCGTGTCGCAAGACCAACTATTGACACTGAGAATACCCTTGTGTAGATATTAGCGTATGGATAGATAAGACTATCATTTGATAGAGCACTCACAATCGTTAATCTTGATGCATTTGAATGCATTTGCACACTGTGATTCCTGTTAATAAATTCAGACAGAGGCCTTTATCAACTGGCTACTTACTTGTGTAGGACCTGTCCACCCTAAGCCGCCACACTGACCCCACTGAGGAGAAACTCCCGAGCTACCAGTATTTGTAGGTGTTGTGGCAGTAGTAGTGGAAGATGGCTTTACTGGATCCTGGGGCTTTGTTAGGTGATGCACAATGAGAGAGGATACCATTAGTGACGTTACTCACAGCGAAACCAAACCACTTCAGGTCTTCCTCGGGGAACACGTCAATCGAGTGTGTAACGCCTTGGCCCAAGAACGTCTAATCCTAACATCAGCCATATTTCTTCAAATTGAGATGCTTATTCATCTCACCTGCAGCTTATCGCCAAAAGTGTATCTGGTATACGGGCTCCGAGGGAAATTAGGCGTCGTAGATTGCGGGTTAGTTGAATAACCAAACACGCCCGTCCATTGCTTGATAGTTTCGTAGTAGTTCTGCACATTCAATACTTGATCTACCGACCCGTGATAGATTTGCATTTTAGGTCGCGGTCCATCATATCCGGGATACATGTCCTTAACAACATTGGCCCACTGATTTTGGGTATAGATGGACTGGCCATTGGCACATGTTGAGTTCCAAAAGTCGGGGATATTATCTGCGCTCTTGAAGCACCCGGCTGGGACACCTGTATGTGCGTGTCAGTCGCGTGATATGAGCATCAGCTATCAGGCTATCAACTCACCTGCATATGCAATTCCTGCTGCAAAGAGATCAGGGTATGTTGCAGCCATAACATTCTGTTTCTGAATTAGCTTTCTCACGTCAAGAGACCTCTCTCACACATACCGTCATCATAGCTCCTGAGGAAGTACCTGTGACAAAGGTTTTACTCTTATCGGTATTGTATTCCTTCGTGATAAATCTGACCATGTTGGCAATTGACGTGCTAGCACCGCCGCCGTCGTGAGTCAAGGTCATCTTTGATGCCACATCCCAGCAATTATCCTGGGTATATGGCGTCTGAGGGTAAATGACGATATAACCATATGTCTCGGCGTAGCGAGCCCATTGAGTGCCCTGATAGTATGCTTGGGCGCTACCGGTACACCAATGGATGCCGACGACTATGCCAGGGCTTGAAGCGAGCGTCTTTGGAACATAGAGCCACATTCGAGTACCAGTGGGGTTGTCGCCGTAGTTGGTTACCTCAGTAAAGGTTGACCTGGGGACAACCTCGGCAGCCAGAGTTAAATGGAGAAAAGTTAACAGCCAGAGGCTGATGCATGCTGGCAATTTCATTGTGACAATAGAGCGGTTTACGAAATAGCGTTTCATTTAGAACATGCCAACAACGGCAGCGGCGCTATTTAAGTAAATACACACAAGGCGACAAATGACCTGGGATCGACACGCCTTTAACTGGTTGTTCGGATCATAAGCCTCCGTTTCGCTCTTGGCCAGAATGCAGCGGCTACCGCAACAATGGAACTTTGTTGGCCGGCTCCTGGCTAAAACTGCGCTATTATAGGCTTTATGGTACCAATTTGGTCTTGCGTGTACCATCATGAACCCATACATTCACGGAGTCCTTCTTTTGGAAAGTGAGTACTGGGCTTCGGTTTACACCATAGGTGGCTTAATTGTTCCTGTGGCGGTTTTGGTGCGGGGTCAACCAGAGCATGCATAGAATAAACCTTGTTTGTTATAGTAAAATCTCACCTTTCCACGTTCGGACACGGAACCCTATTCAGACACGGAACTCTTATGGTCATTTCCGTCCAAATTGATTTTGCTTATCGGAGCTCTCAGCCACAAGCCACGGACATTTCGTAGACAGCCGGGTTAGGAAAAAGGTCTGCGTCCGCTTTTGGCGGTTATCACGGCGGATCGAAATTTGAACCCTTCTGAACTCATCATACAATTTGAGTCCAATGCATCCGCCCGTATCCTGTTGTCAAAAGATTGAAATTAAGATATAATAGTTACTCCACGTTCCTCTTGTCTATCATACTTTTGCTCGCCTCCTATATAAATATCTTGTTGATATCCATGACTCAAAGCTAACCACATCCAGCAGAGTCTTGGTAATTTTCCCAGTACTTAATTGGACTAGAACTCTCTGTTTGTTCCACATCCAGTGAGTCGTTCAAAGTCGTCACACATCGCTGAGTGTGTGTCTTGGATGGTCCTAGAGGTTGTGAGTCAGAAAGGAACCAGCTAGAACCAGGTATACATACTTATGTCCTGCAGGGCCTCGGGCCACGCTTGCATCAATGTAGTATTTTCCATCATTCCCCCAGAAACATTGGAGATTTGTGAGATAGAGGGCATTAGACCCTGCCTCGCAGTAGAGTTGGAGGTGTTTATCATTGCGAGGGGCAGTGATAAGCCACATTCGATATCGATCCAAACCGGACTCGACCCAGACTTTGGTATAATGGACTGTCAATGAACAGTCTCCCCGCTTGTCCATTTCAGAAGCTGCTATATAGTCAATATATAAATATCCTCAACGTTGGGCGGGTCCCTTGCCAGTTGACATATCAGGAGTCGGGTTACCCAACGCTCCGGCAATGGAAGAGATGGCTAGACCAGCCTGAGTGAGGAGAGTGAATTTCATATTGATTAAGATTTAACAAGGTAAGGGCGTTGGATGCCTGATGAATTGGAATAGAGCTAAGAAAGATGCAGGATGTCAAGTAGAATCAGGCCTCGACTTTATAGTCTGTTCAGTACGCTCAAGTTCTTGAAACTGACCCTAACTCATTCAGGACTTGTCACATTACATCCAGGTTACCGTCCTTTGCCGCTGGGTAACTTGGTTCGCTTAGAAAAGCGAGAATCCTGATGGTAAAGGGCCGAGCACAGTCACGCGACTGTATGCCTTCTGTGGACTGCAATACAGAGTATGTATTTCGATAGGCACTTATAATACCATATAGAGTATGGACTAGGGATTCGAGAGGGCTCCTGCGATAGTGGATAATGGCAGTCCCTTTTTTAAAAGTGAATAAATAACCAAATCCATGGATCATTAGCCAAACCTAAGCTTAGCGCTGATTCATTACCGAATGAGTGCAACGTCAGAACCACAATTCATTGCGGTGTAGCTTACCGAGCCGCTCAAAGTGGAGAGTTCAATGGAGCAGCTTCGCCTTATGCTCCACATGTTTCGAGATAGCACATTCGTGTCCCTGATGGAAAGGCCCGATAGTGACACCGCAGCATGCGACAGACTGTCAGATTCATCCGGAATCCTCATTCCTACCATGGCCACGCGGGTTGATCGCTGGAGGACCTTAGATTTGGGCCTAGCCCGAGCAGCTGAGAACAGATATAAGATGAAAGCATTCCACCTCTATATCTAACTCACAAGCATACTCAGCATTCATTCAAGTTTCTTAGCGAACTCTACCATGATGAAGTTCCCACTTATTACCCTTGCTACTGCGGTTCCTGCTCTTGCTGCAGCTGTTCCTGGTTCTGTTGATACTGCCGAAGGTATTCCCCCCATTGATCCAATATACAGGCGATTCAGTACTAAATATCATCGCTAGTCAAGCGCGCCAACTGCAAGTTGACCCTCCAATGGATTTCCAATTGGAGTGAAGCTGCCTTAAGAAGATATCGAGTGCAACTTATCACAAGCCCTCGAAATGATGCCCATCTTGACAAGTATTGTGATCTCTTCAAGCAGGGTTCGTCTGGATATCAGAATGTGCAATGCTTCTGGACAAAAGGAATGTATGTAATTGATGATAGTGAAGGCGAAGGCTCTCCTGGTCATGAGTAAGTGCTATATCTATCTTCTCGTTACTGTATGAGTGTATATAACTAATGACTTCTAGTTTGTATCTGAAGGATTTCAACAGCGCAGCTCATTATTACGAACTTATCACTGGCTGCGATACTGTTCGAAACCTCTAGAAATTGGTAACGCATTGCGCTTGGGTTGGATCGGAGGTCTTGAATTGATTTAAGAAAGAATTCACATACAGCCCCAAGACAGATTACCCATTGATATTCATCAACCAGTTTCAGTACTGTTTATGATTTATTGGAACACCGCCACAACTATATAGAATAGAGGATTATCCATCTGGTTACCCAGTATCCCCAAGGTAGAAAGTAATATAATGCTCTTAGGAGCTGTTCTCCTTCAAAATACAATTTCCTGTCTTCCTCGAAGTCGAGCTCATTAGGAGTTTCCAATTGTAATTGAAATCTCACTACCATACCCTTCTGAGGGCGCACCAATCTGGGCGGCCACATGAGATGGGATTGGCTGGTTTCTCAGAAGAGCAACTCCATTAGCCGCTACACTGACGACCTTGTTCCGGGAGGTAGGGTTCGAGAATTTAAGGCCGTTGCAGACGTAGGTGTAAACATTATGACCACCCTGTCTCACCCACTTTCCGACCATGATGAATGAGATAGTGACGCCAGCCATAAGCATGGGTTGAGGATCTGCAACGCCGTAGGGAACATGAATTCCATCAAGACGCTTCTCGAGGCTGACGACACCTCGTTCCTGGACATCTGTCCTAGCAACGCTGTGACCTGTTAGATACAGACAGAGGGAGAGAAGGCTGCGACATACTTGACTGATCCAACGTCCGTACCGTCAATCTTGCTGTATTTGACATCTCCAATAGAAGGATGTTTGGTGTCTTCCTTGACATCGCGTTCAATTGGCTTGGTGGCAAGCGCCAGAGTAAGGGAGACAAAACCGAGAAGGGTAAAGAATTTCATGTTGGAAGTTTGCAACCAAGGGGACTTGGACCTGTTGCTTGGTAATGACTGTAAGAGATGGACAAAACCTCAAATAGGACTCAGGTTCCTGGGTCCGCGCTTTTATAATCGCGGAAGTATGTAGGGTTTCACTACTATTATAAGCTTTATAAGTCCCCATATCGTTGCAGCCAATGGCAGAAGGATCAAAAGTTCTCAGCCTGGACCTACATATTAAACTTTAAACCCTGGTAATACGAATGCCTTTCTTGGCACTGTTGTGTACAACCTCCTTGCTCATTACTGAGAAATCGTCGGCAGATGATATTGCTGTTAAATGCGAAGTTGAGAGTTACCAGTTAGAGTTCAATTTGTCTGAGTCATTGTGGGCTTATTGCTTGTACATCATGCATACTCGGCAGATGTTATGGTACTCTGTATAGTTAACTACTTGGTGTTTTAAAGGTATGTTATTTACATTTATTAATACCAGTTACTTAAAGCTAGAATAAGAAGTACGAGGCTAGTAATAAGTACTTAAGAGAAATATAAGTAGTATGAGGTTAAGTCTTGTATAGTTACTACATAGCTAAGTTAAAAAGGGCACTTAATTAAAGTGGAAAAACTACAACGCAGCAAAAAAACCACTATAGACCCAATCTTAAGCTCTGTCCTCTGTAATTCAGGTCTGGAAGTTGATTGAAATCGTATCGCCTGGGTTGATCGCGCCAAGTGGATCATAGTTAATAGTATGATGAGCAGCGATGTTCAAATTTGCAGCGTCCAATCCAGTATCCACTTCGCGAAGTGACACCTTAGCAGTACCTCCGCCATTATTGGTGATTTGGAAGAGGAGATCACCAGCAGCATCAACAATGGCCTTAACAATAATTCCACTAAGATTCTGAATCGCAGTACCGGCGTGGTTAGGGATATTCATCCTTCTATTGCCTCGCTTCTCAAGCGCATTGCCAGAAAGGGTTTTTAGGCTAGTTGAATAGCCATATTAGAGACTTCAACTTCGTGACATGGTAGTTTCCAACATACCTGGCGGGGTCAAGCTCAGCTCTCTTTTCCAGAGTCACGCCATTGTTTGCTGGTACTAAAGACGACGTCGAACCAGAAGGAATCGGACTGGCCGAAGCGAGCAGAACCATACTGCCGAGACCAATAAGAGCAGGCTTCATTTTGATGTCGTGGTGGAGAAACTGAGAATCGAGGATGAAAGGATAGTCAAAGTGAGTTTATCTATTGCACGAAACGCCAGCCTTTAAAAGCACAGATGCAGCTGGACTTAAACACCTTTTACCCTCCACCACGTATTCCAGAATGAGAACAAGCTTTCCATTATGGATACCTATACGTAACTGAAATCGACCGAATGTTGCCGAAGTGGATGAAAGATCTGCGCAATAGTCAGCTTAGAAATTAAAATGACCTATGATGATCCTTTAACTGAAAGATGTTAAATGACTTCTCCACCTTCAACCCCGTATAAACCGAATCCGAGCTCCACATAAAAGTCCAAATACACACTGAAACTACATACTCCGTATCTGCCGACAGATTGAAAGGGGGTAGGAAACAATATGACCTGTCATGGTAGGTATAAAGCCTGTTCTAAGCTTAGCCATTGGTGCTTTATGCTCAATTCATGTAAGCATATATCCATCCACAGAAACTCTGATGTTTTGAACCGTGGCGGTGAAGATGACTGGAAAACTTTGTCTGTTAATTCGGCTACTCGGAAGTTTGGCAGTTTTCAGCGGACGAGTTTCGATCAAGAGCTGAAGTAACATATCTACGAGGGTTACAGTACTGCTTTGTAGCTATACAGCATATCCAGTGCCGCTTAACTTAGGTACTAATGATATTGACTACTATAATAAAGGGTGTAGATATTAAAAACGACTTGCTTGCATTAATGGCCAGCCACAGAACGTGATTCTAGGAGTCTTGCAGTAAGACATGAAGCATCAAGATCGGCTGCACTCTGTCCTGCCACGGCCTTCTTGCATGGCCAGCAAGCTTTTCCTTGTCCCACTTAGTGCTTCTTGAGACTCTACAGGTACCTTAAAGCTTGGACTCTACTTTTGAGGCGAGACGACGCGGCAGTTCTGTTCGAAAAGGCTCAGCCGGAACTTCTTGATCCATCATCACGAGAGCGACCCGTTTCGCTTACCACTCTTCGACAAGCCCCCATGGAATCACGGCAACTATGTTCGGAAAGCGACATGTCAGTGTGCTGTATCAGAGAATATCTATGTATAAATATGTCCTTCTGCTTTGCCCTCTCTCCAGTTCGATCCAAGTCAGTTTAACCAAGACATCGCATCATTCTCCACCTCTTTATCTTATCGCAGTCTTTACTACTCAAGGCTTCTTTCAGTCTTCTCACTAAAACATTTCACCATGCGTCTGGTCATCACCCTTCTTCCCTTCCTCCTGCCCGTCATGGCCAGCGACCACAAGCAATGTGACTGCCAGATCAACAATGGCAGTGGCTGGAAGTATGATTGGCAGCTTACATTCAATGTCTGTGCCGACAATTACGAAAAGACAGTAAGCTCTCCTATCCTCCCTAACCTGATGTTATACTGATTCCGTTCCAAAGGCTGAATACGATAACGGCGCCGGCCGAGTAAGTACCATATCAAGGCTTTTCAAGGCATCTTAGACTGATTTAGATATAACAGTGCATTGCCAATCCTCACGTTAGGCTTGATGGCGACCGCTTCTACAAGAACTGCAAGGACTTGGCTCAGAAAGGATGGTACCCTGTTGTGAATGGCGCTGTTGACACAACTCAGCCTAAGATTTACGCCAAACAAGGAGGTTCCGGCTGCTATAACTAGAAGGGAGTTTCAGTCGCCGCGAACTAAGCTTTGATCTTCCAAGATAGGGGGTTGTTTTGCCCGAAGGTTTTCCCCTGTAATAGCCAGTCCCTCTGGCGTCTTCAGCACGTAACTTAGATCATTGACTTGAGTCTCTATAATTAAATCTTTTCCTTTCAAGGGCTTTAGTCTCCAGTAGCATATTCTATTACTAGGTATTAACAAATACTACATACTAAACCGCTGAAATACGACAGTATGTCTTACTGAAGTAACTCTACTATCTTCTTTACCCAGACTTCAGGCTTCAGTGTATAGCCTAAATGGCTTTGAGAAGTGTCCAGAACTTCCTCGTCTCTGTAATAAATGCTTCAATATCAATCGAAGCACTCGTATGTCTCAGCTCAACTTCGAACTAAGAGAGGAAAATCTCACAGATCTCGTCACTTTATGAGTAGACCGGGCGGTCTCAGCATACAACGATGAAGTGGGCGACGAGAAATTGGGAGTGTTCGGCGCATAAGGAACAGAAGAGTGACCATCCGAGCCGAACGTCTCGTAGTGGAGAATGGCGCTGGGAACATTGAGCGCAGGCATGGTAGCGGCAAGGGAAAAGATTGATGGAGAGACACAAAGGGCACTGATTGTGTCTCTCTAGTAATCATCAGCCCGCCTATAACATATCTTAATTTCTTAAGTGCTGCAACTCCCTGAGGATACCGGGGAGATAAATTACTATTCACCTAAATGGAACTTTACTTTGTGGAGCGTCGGGGAGATAATTCACGATTTCTATTACCGGAAATAACCTCCTTCTTTTTTCCCTCTCTTGACACATAGCAGTAACTAAGCTTATTTTAGTTTAGCAGCGGCCGATACCGCTTTTAGTTAAAAGGTTAACCACCCTAGACTGATGTTGCCTGATATTAGTTAGAACCTCTACCAGTCTCTATTTTTAGCATTGCCTATCATGGAGTACAGCTCATGCCTACTGCTTTTTCCTATACATTTAACTCTATAAGTACAGCAAGTCATCGAGTTAGGGTATCTAAAGGTCCCTACCAAGATCATTTTTACTGAAATGACACGCTAAGTATAAAAGCTAAAAGGATAGGAACTTTCTGTATTTCGGCATTTTCAATTGTTTGGAGAAAATTACACAGCTTTGTTTGAGTTTCTGAAAAGCCTTCAGCACGCCACTGATATGGATCGAGAACATCAAAGGCCTTCATAATAGAGGCTGCATGCAGGGGAGGTGAATATGCTAGATCTCTAGGCAGAGCAAATAACGTTATTAATACTATTGTTGCCGAGAGTGTAATAAACATAGCATGAATATCTATGATCTTTAAACACGACTACACGCTTTTGGGTAAAATATCCAGTGCAGTTGCCGCGCTCTGTATACAGGTTTCTTTGCGAAATACGTGTTCAGGGCGTGACGGTGGGGTTCTTAGATCCTGTCGTGCCAATACCTGCCGGGCTGGCGGAAGGAGATTCTTACACAGGACTAGTAATCTGACATAGAAGAGCCTGGAAATTATAAGCTTAACTGGCTTGATAGAGTGCTATCATCGTACACTACCTTAAATTCACTACCTCATCCTGTAAGTAAAAAGCTTTTTCCTTAACGGGACTTGCTCCCCGCCCGTGGTTTATAGTTCAGATAGTCAGGGAGGTTATCTTCAATATCGGTCAGACATTTGTTGAGTTGAAGTATTCTAATCAGTTCCTGTATCTGCAGTGCCCTTCAAGATGACGCAGCATTGACTTCACGAGCTTAACCATAGTAACTAAGAGGTTAGGTTAAAAAACAGTCAAGCAGCCAAGGGCATAATAAGGCTAATAAGAATTTCCATTTGTATATATACCTATGACCCTATTCTTAAGATTTAAAACTCTTGAACGGACAGGAAGTTAAATCCTGACCTTCTAAACCGCTGATCGTTGCAGCCATCGCCTCCATGCCCTTGCCCTCCTGTGGCTGCGGACCGATTGTCGCCAAGTCATATCCTTGAGACATGAATTTGCTGGACGCTGATTCTGGGAGCTTACCGCCTAGAACCCAAATCATTTGTGCATGGAGACCATGAGTAGTCCACCAGCTAGGTCTGGTGTACCATGGCTCCGCGCTGAAATGTGTAAGGTTATAGAGCCCAGTATCTGGATTTGGTGTCTTGGCTAGGGCTTTGGAAGCGAGAAAAGCTGGTCTAGGTAGGCTGAAATAACGGAGAGCAAGGCGCCGCAACGTTTTGAAACCTGATAGGACAAAAGCTAGCATGGGCCCAGTGGATTCGATCCTAATAGTAGAAAGTATAAGTTACTCAAGCTTTCAGGCTTTGAAATGTCACATATCTCACTCACCCAAGACTATCCCTCATGACATTGTCGAGCTCAAACCCGATAATCTTCCTCAAAAGTATTTTCAATCTCGGAGTAAGACTTGGAAAGACGGCGTCAACATATACTCGTACGTATCTGTCGTTCGCTTCAGTTGGAAGTGCCACATTGGCCTCGTAACGCAGGGTCCAATCACGAAGCTCAGCGGCAAAGTGTTCTCCATCTTTCCAACCAGCTGAGCTCGACAGGAGACATTTGAAAGGGATCTCCATATCTTGGCCAAGAGCCATGTGAAATACCCCAACAGCACACTTTTCAACATCTGACAGAGGACGCCACTCCTCGTCTTCGAAGATGCGGAATATTTCGACGATGCTCGAGCCTAGTGTATGAAGTAGATCTTCATCTAGGATCTTACCCGCCTGGCGGTAACGGGAGTGTAGATAGTTCATTCGGGCGACAGCTGTCTGGTATCGAGATGACAAGCGGCTGTTGTGCTGTACTTCACGTATCAGAATCTCAGTATCGACTGCACGCTTTCCGCTATTTCTTGCGTTATTCTGCCCCGTAACGGCAAACAGCTTGGACATCGTGGGGATACCCCCAGCCTAGAAGTTTGGATTAGCTCATGATGATACTTGTACAGACATCTGATGGAAGGGCTGCCGTACCTTGAGGAGGGAAATAGTTCGAGCTTTCCTAAAAGCGTAAGGGAATTCGAGCTCCTGCAGCTGCATCATGATGTTGTGCGCCTCGGTTACAGTCATGGATGACAGGGGCCTGTTCTTCTCCAAGACAGTCAAGATCTGGTCTCTACGGCGGAAGCGTAGGTACCTGACTGTGGCTACATATATAGCAAGAAGGAGGATGTACATCCACATACTTCTAAAGGGTCTGCAACTTGGAATGGGGAGCAGAGAGTGTCTCAATATAGTTGTACTGATCAAGCAAGTAAAAGAATGTGTCCACAAGAGAAGATGTTTAGAAATTTGTCTCTCCTTTGTGAAGGATATTTGCTGATGTTAAATACTTTTGTGTTGGTTGTAAGACAGTAGAATAAGATTGTAAGAAACGAGGTCTTAGCACCGACCTCGCAAACTAGACTGGAAGTGTATACACCTTGTTGACAGTTACAGATTTATAGCCCTAAACTAGTATTATTACAACTGAGTTCTACCTAGTATTTTCATCCTGTTTACTCCTCAGCCAGTCCCTAACTTAAACACCCTTATTTATCGTTAGAGGATTGCGTCTTGTAGCTCTTATACAGAGGCGAAATGAACAAGACCGTCGAATCTTGAGCTAATAGATCTCTCTGCATCAGACGTCATTTGCAAGCCCTGCTTATATCATGTTGTACAGTGAACAACCGGTAACCTTGGTTCCCAACATGGCGATATGACAGTGCCAACTCAATGTATTGATTCTGTTGGGTGGATACTCGACCAGCCCCACTTACTGCCTCGGCCTTTACATGTTATTTCACAGGCTTAACCATAGGGGCAACAATCAGCTACGTAGTTCTTATATGGACTTCGGACTTTGATCTGTCCGCATCTGGAGATACACTATCCCCGTCAATGCCGTGATGACGTGGCCGTTTAGACACAGTCTCAACTGCCGAACCCGTAGACCCAAGATGTTCCTCACAGTTGAGACTTATGGATGAGGGCTTCAATCAGTTAGTTCCTCGGCTCCCCACATTATCCCCGCAGCTACTGATGGCGTGTGGCGGACCAAAGATCCCCAGAAAACAATAAATTCAAGGGCCAGTCCTTCTTGAGACACATCGAAGGCGTAAACGGACCACTAAAATCAACTAAGCCATGGAGAACACGCCTGAAGCCCCCAATTCCATTATCATCAACCGGGAGACCGGCGCAGCCAAACGGCTGGGCCAAAAGGCACCGGTTACTCACCGTTTGCAGAAGCTTATCGATCAAACAGTCTCAAATGGTTACGTTATAATCCCCAACGCTTTTACCGACGCCGAGGTCGAGGAGGCGAAAACAGAGCTACAACGTCTTGCATCTAGCCCGGAGGCCGGCCCAGCCGTCTCTGGAGGCCGAAACAAATTCGAGGGGTTGAGAACTAATCGTATTTACGCTCTGCTTAATAAATCTAGGGTGTTTGACAAATTTGCACTCCATCCTGATGTCATCGGTCTCAATGAGTACTTTCTGGACCAAGGCTTTCTTCTGAATGCATTCCATAGCATCAATATCCAGCCGGGAGAAGCGCCCCAAACAATTCATCACGATGATGGTTTTATCACGATACCACGCCCGCACCGCCCCTTTGGAACCGTATGTACTTTCTCCCATTGGGCTTCATGATGACTGACCCAAATAGGCGATCATGGTTGCTCTAGATTCTTATACAAAAACAAATGGCGCTACTGTCGTTGTTCCAAAGTCGCACACGTGGGACTCGAGTCGTGTCCCAACGCCTGACGAAGCAGAGCCTGTTATTATGGAAAAAGGAAGCGTGGTTTACTTTCTAGGTACCCTATGGCATGGAGGGGGCAAGAATGTATCTGACAAAGAACGGAGAGCACTCACGGTTCAATATTGCCAGCCATGGGTCCGTCCGCTGGAGAATCAGATCCTCGCGGTTGATTGGGAGAAGCTGAACGAGATCCCGCCTCGGCTAGTTGACATGCTGGGATATCAGGTCGGGGCTCCTTTTGTAGGTTATGTAGATGGGATCAGCCCCAGAAGGGCCGTTGAACGGAAGATGAGGGAAAAGCACGCGGTCGACGGGTATAACACCAAGCTTTGAACTAGAAGCGGGGTTTCTCACTATTATTGGTTTGAAGAGAGTTCTTAAAGTATCTGTTACGTTGTTCAAGATTGGAATATGTTAAGCCTGTTAACCTAAATATACCGTCCAGTCTTTCTCCTTGAAGGCTTCTCGAGCTCTCTTGATGATGCTGCCTGCTTCTTTTTGTCAGATATTTCGACCCCAGCCATAAAAGAGCCTGTCAGCACCGGATTCGCTCGGCGTGGTCAGGGTCAAGTCGACACCGCTGCCATGGAGTTTCTGGATCGAATACCAGTCATCACTCTGGCCTTTGGTGACCTTGCCACCAACCGCTGGCCAATAGGTCGAGCCAATCTTGAGTTCGCGCATGGAATCGGTCAAGGCGCGGATATATCGAACAAAGTTATTCGTGCTATTAGCGTCGCTATAATCGAGACTCGTGTCCATTGGCGCGCCGAACTCGGTTGTGACTGCGCGCGAAGCGCAATTGCCTAGGCCGTTTTTGTAGGCCTGAACCCAGCCGTTGTAATCTTTCGCACCAGTGAAAAAGGTGTAGACATGATAGGACAGCAAGGTCCCGTCCAAACGGCTGTCGTCGCAGACGGGCTGAAGGTTCTGGGAGTAACCTGTGCCTCCTATGAGGATTCGCCCCTTGGGCAGCGACGAGTGTCTGCTGACCCAGTTGGCAGCTACATTGGTCCACTGAGATGCGGTGTAGCCGTGCGGTTCGTTCATGGGTTCGAAGTAGATGGAGCTATTGCTATTGTACTGGTTGACCACAGTGTCCCACATGGTGTTCCAGGCGTTGTAGTCAACGATCTTGCCTCCCGAAGACGCGCCATCTTCCCAGTAACCCAAGATCACGTTGAGGTTGTGGTCGGTGGCGGAATCGATCACTCCAGCGTAGGCATTCCACCAGGTAGAGTTGACCGTTTTTGTATTGACTGGCAATCGGATGGCGGTAATGCCGAGGTTCTCCTTAAGACCGGTGTAGATAGCGTCGGCCTTGGCTCGGACGGTATCATAGTTGTCGGACTTATCCAGACCGCGCAGGACTAGTGGACCATTGACGAAGTTATCTCCGAGGACAGCCCAATTGACCCCTTGAAACTTGCAGGTGTCGGCACTGGCCAGTAGTCCGCCGGCCAACACGGCTAGAATACCACTCTTCAGGATACTTGGCATGGTAGTGATTTTATCTCGGCCGTATGTGAGTTTGCTCAAGTAGATTGATATTTCGAGTTCCTCGTGGAGTGTCTTCTTCTGTCCAGTATATCAAGTTGTTATTATAGATTTACCACAACTTATATACAAGAATTGGAAGCTCAAACGAGGAGCTTAGCATCGGGTGTCTGGACGCCAATACTCTAGCGCCGGACCGATGTTAAGTGAATTACCCGATAGTTAGGCCGTTCATCTGCAATAGCAATCTCCTGAATAACAGTAGTCTGAACTTGGCGCTTGCCTTGGGCAACCTATACCGTAGACTATGCTGTAGGGGGGCACTGCTTGGGTTTGGTTCCAGTCGCGTCGAGAGTGGCGAACTGTCTGCCAATCGGCGCGTCGCTTAGTAGGCCGTGCACAGCAGGGCGCTATACCCCAGAATATTCCAAAATGTTGTCACAAGGCCATTTCCCCTCGTTTTTGCGGGGAAATGGCGCGGGGAATCAGGGGAAGGTTGCTCATATTGCATCGGAGGGACTTGAACCGATGCCGGCGACGTGGATCGTCCGATGTCCCGGGCCTATCAGAACCAATCTTCCTTTTCAGCAACAGCAATCATTAGTGCGGTAGAAGTCTACCCAGTGAGTGCGGTTTTCTACCAGCGCGTCACCATTGCCGGCCGCTCTATGACATGACGAGTCGCCGTATTGGGGAGCTTTCTGGCTGCCTACTCGTAGCATGAACGCTTTCATCTCATGCCTTGCTCGAGGAGTCGGAGCAGGTGCCTGCATCGGAGACGACCGTCAGCAGATAGCTCCATATCTGGTCGTTGTTATCGCTCCGTGTCGCGTCGGTTCACTTTGGGCTTCGTCAGTACCATTGGTGGTAACCGATCTCGCACCTGCTTGGTAGTTGCCACGCAGCTATGCTACTGTGGCCGCCCTTCACCGCAATCATATATGTTCCGTTCTTTCAATTCTTTGTACTTTTACGTAGGAAGAGCAGTTTATTCTAAGTTAAGGATGAGGTTAATGATACCAACTTTAATTTTAATTAGAATATACAAACTTCGCTTAGAACGACCGATCTAACGACTCGTCGGGTATAAGATTTGCAAATTGCATCCATAGAGCAGAAAATAGTCCTACAGATGTAACTTCATAGCCCATAGACGCAGATTCGTCGAGCCATTCTAATGTCTCAACGCCTTGAGGTTCCCGCGGGCAGTCAGTTACGGGTGCGGAATCCTCTGAATGCATGTCATCGTTTCGCAGTGACTTCTCCACCATGATCCTCGCGCGGTCAAAAAGCTTGTACGCTGCATCTGCCGACACGTAGTACTTTCGCATCTCATCCAGGGCTAGCAAGCACAGGGCCAAGTTGTGCTTCGCCAGTTTGCCAGACGACGACTTGGATGATGCCATTTCCAGTAGATGGATCTGAATTGGTGGGCTGATAGTGAGCACTCTGCGTAATCAACAGTTCATTAACAGTGCTCTCATGTTCTATAGCTTTGAGGACATACGCAATCGTTTGGGCGAACTTGGTCAGATCTTCCGCCATCATGCAATTAATGGCATGGGTCGCATGAGCGGCTGCACTCCGAAGCTTGCTTTTTGCAAGCGCTTTCCAAGAGTCCCGTTCATCATCTGAAACCCCTTCTGGTGTTTCGTGAAGAAATGGCCTGTAAAGAGCTATGATAGCTGCCCTGCGAAATGCTTAGCCAATGACTGTCTATGACGGTAGGGACCATACTGAATGTGAAGTCGGTATTGATATGTATGAGAAGCCAGAACTGGACTCTGGTCGTTGTTCCCGTCATGGATCCAGTGGGCTCGAATTTCATTATCGTCTTTTTCGATGATGGCTTTGGAAGGCCTTGCGCTTTTGATAGTATAGTTAGTGGATAATATTCTCCCCATCACGTCCGTCACTCCTATCAGTTTTAGCCATATCCCAAGAAGTGTACCCAGATCCTTAGGTATGAAGCGTTGGTACTCAGGCGAACAGCTGGAACTCGTATCGTATAGTCCCGGCATTGGAGTTGAGCAATGATCAAGAGATATCCGCATTGGCCGACCTTGGCCCATTGATAGCCAGACCTCACGGTAGTAGATACACCACCAAATACGACGCCACAGAGGTCGAATGCCGTTTCGTGAGGGAGATGTCAGCATGTGGAGACCGATCGTATGAGAGAGGCTGATAGCGATGCCGTTCCAGTGCCAAGGGCCCAGGCGGTCTTCGGCGTCTGCATAGAAATGCCCCATGAGAAAGACGGACTGAATCAATGTAACTTTGTTCTTCTCGTAGTCTGCATCATAAAGTGTCTATACCCCATGTTAGCTCAATAAGCGTAGCAGAAAGCAGGAGAGCATTGAGCTTCAGCGTACCTTTGCTCGCTGAAAGGCATTGCGTTTGAACATAAGTGGAGATTGGAAGAGATTCATGAGAAACAGACTATCTTCAACAAACTGACAAGTCAGTGCGTATGTCTACCGCCGAGATAATGGAGGACTTACAGTTGCAGCGCACATAAAGACTGACCAGAGAAGTAGTAAGCTGAGTTGACCTTTACTATAGGCATAGAAGAATTCTTGAAGATCAAGAACCGGTTCGAAGGAATGGCAATGATGAAAATAAGCTTTGATGAGAACTTCTTGAAGTGGTTGAGGAGGCAAAGTAAAGCAACCCCTCCATCGGAGATACTCGATTTCCTCTGGTTGCAGGGACTCTAACGAAGGCATAGCAACAAATGAATGATTGCTATCTGTCAATCTTTGGGGTTTGCAAATATCTATCACAAAAGCTGGTCCTCTTTTATCACCTGGGATTTGTCAACATTAGGTTGATGGATGGGCTTTACATGCGCACCTGGGTAGAAAGGCACTCGGTTGCCATCGCTCTCATGCTCTTCAAGAGTCTCGGCCCATGCCGATGTGGCGTTTGCAATCGGTGGGGTTTCAACTTCATCGTGGCGCTCACTTTGTATCGTTTCATCAACTTCTGCGTCGAGTGCTACTGTTATTTCGCCCTCATCGACGTCCTGGTCGACAACGATAGTGTCTCGGCTAGAAGTAGCAGATGTAGCATTGTGGACTTGCTGCGAGTGGTCTGAGGACAAATCACTGGGCCCACCAGTCATCGAGCCCCAACGAGATGGGTTGCTGTCTCTCGCTAGGCCAGACGTGTCCCAGCGGGGACTCTCACTCTCGCTTTGCGAGTTGCTGAGCTGTGCTGCTGTAGGAGTTTGTCCCGATGACATAGAAGTATCTTGCCTTTCGGGATCAGACATGGCAGGCAGGATATCGGTATTCCTGTATAACTTAGCTATACATACCGCCTGATCTGGAGATGAGTTGAACTTGCCGTCGCCGCTTGCGGCTCTTGATCTCGCAGGGAATGTTGTCCACCGCGCAGTTGGCACAAGGGGGGCCAGACAATGCGATGGTGCACCTGACCTTACGACTATGGCAGGCTTTGCAAGCTACATGAGCCCGCTTTTGGGGTCTGCCACTATTCAGCGGCATCGTGCAAGTCAATTATTATCCAGACTCTCCAAAGGTGAAAGACAGCGGAGACCCGAACAGCGCTTAGAAAGAGCCGAGGTAGTCGACCTAATAAGCGATAGCTAAAGCTTAACAGATATTTCTATAAGCGGCATAATGTCTTAACAGACTGAAGACCGGCCAATCAACATACAAAGAAGCAACTACGCTAACAATAGCAACAAGGGCACCGATAGAAGATCAAACTCCAGAGTCAAAGTCTCCAACATGACTAGACAGATGAGCCGATATACATTCTTTACCGAAGAAGTTCCACTTACTGTTTTAATATGTTTGGTGGCCTTATTTCGGCAGATTCAACTCCTCAGTGACTTCACAAGCCATGAACTTGTGAAGACTCAACATAGGACCGAGGTCTGCTCTCGAATCTGTAGATTGCTCGTGAATGCCGCTATTTTGGTATTTCAGCTGTAACATTGTAATGTGAGGAATGATGGAGTCGGTGTGTCTGCGTTACCAAGTGCACAAATATCCTTGGCGTAGTGACCTATCTCCACTCGGCACAATGTGGGGCAGGGCTTCTATTCCTCGGGCACGTCTAGCATACAGTGAGCCATGTGTATCGCAGCCGGCCGTGTTATAGCAGCTTGTTTCCAAGTTGAAAGTGTTTACTTATAAAAGCTGATCAGGTCAACTCACTGTCAAGAGATTCACTATTTCCAACATTGATGGATAGGTAAGCCTTGAAACATCTCAACCGCATTTATCAACCATTTTCAGCATGTCAGCAACTATTGAAGTCCCAGCTTCCTATTCATTACTGCCATTCAAGGATATTATAATTTCTCATGTGCCAGAACATTCGCCTATCGTTACTAAGGTTCTTATCTTAGCCTTCAACCGCCCTGATAAGCATAATGCCGTTACTGAGAATCTTCTCACTGAGCTCGAGACGGCCTACAGACTGATTGATCAAGACGATCGAGTTCGGGTTGTTGTTCTGACTGGTATAGGGAAAGCCTTCTGTTCGGGAGCAGATCTCCAGATTGGCTTTTCCGGGCTAATGGCTCATAAAGAGAGTCAAGAGTCCACCGACAGATACAGAGACCAGTCAGTGTCCGCTCAATTATTGAACTGTAGGACGCTAACACTATTATGTAGAGGTGGGAAAGTTGCTCTGGCGATGGCAGGTTGCACTAAACCCACTATTGTCGCCATCAACGGCCCTGCAGCTGGCTTCGGGTTCACCATAACCTTCCCTGCCACCATCCGCGTGGCCTGGTCTGGGGCAAAAGTCGCTCTACCTTTCTCACGTCTGGGTTTGAGCCTCGAGTCTTGCAGTGCCTACTTTCTTCCACGGTTGATCGGACTTTCCAAGGCGATGCATATTGCCACCACTGGTGATACTTACCTTGCCTCGGACCCGATCGTTAGTCCCTTATTCTCGAAGCTCCTTTCGACTCCGCAAGAAACTCTAACATACGCCGTCGATCTTGCGTCCCGTATCGCCGAGAGTACTTCACTTACCAGCACTAAGATTATGAGGGACATTCTGCTATACAACTCGGAGACCCCGGAAGAAATGCATAAGTTGGACTCAAAGGTTTTCATCTCGCTTGTTGGATCCAAGGATAATATGACAGGCATTGAAAGTGTTATGAAGAAACAACATCCAGACTTCAGTGGAACATTTGATCGAAAGTCTGTGCCTGTTTGGCCTTGGTGGGATTCCGACAAGAGCGGACTTTCGAGTTCAAAGCTTTAAGTCATTCGCCAGAATATCTGAGATGGAATCATAGCTAATGTTCTATTATCTTCACGTCCTTCATAACATAAAAAAGTGGTTGGTCAAACCGGTCGTCAAAATTAGGTCATTTCTTTGGCACCAAAATAACAATGGATAGACAAGATTATCCCCTCATTTGTCAGCAACGCTGTCCTGATGCTATATCCTTGTAGAACCCTACAGAGTGCATACCAGCGACAAGACCGCGGCATTATGTGGGGCCTTGAGCCGACTCCTGGTCTCCGGCCCCGTCATACCATACTCCGTCCGAACGACTCTCAACAAAACACTCAACAGATATTGCAGAGTTTTCTCCTCTGCAGGCTTCCAAGTCGATTTATTCTCATTCAAGACACCTTGTACAGATAAGAATGTTGGAAGCCGTGTGACATGGACCGTTTACCAGTATCTTGCATCTGTGACTGCATACTATCACTTTCTTCCATCAACATGGCCGACACAGTGTCTAGTTCTCCAGGCTTCGTCTTTCCACCAATGGCATTAATCTTCAGTTGGAGAACCCTGGTGCTGGTTTTCATGTTAACAAATCTCAAGTCCCTACATTTCATGTGGTTTGTAAGCTACACTAGCATCTCAAATAACTGCGAATCATTCCATTACTGACAGTTTAACTAGGCAAGGTTCCTTCGGGCTCTCATTCGCCGACTTACCGATTCTGCTCCCGAGAAGCATATTTCTCCTCGATGCATCTTCCTCCCTGCAATCAGTGCCACCCGTTCTCCCGCATTAGAATGCGATTACAATCTTCACAAGTCAAACTCAACATACTTCACAGACATGGACATGTCTCGTGGAAATTTCAGCCTTCTTCTCTTCGGAAGGGCTTTCAATCCGATGCCGGGGCCAAAACACTTCACTATGATCCTGGGCGGGACGACGCGTACATGGCGAAAGGAGATCAAACCATATGCCCGATACGAGCTGTGGACTCGGGTTCTTTCGTGGGATGACAAATGGTTATATGTGGTGACTCATTTTGTCAAACCTGGTGTTTTCCGCCCAACTGAGTTTGTGCTACAACCTAACAAGAGGTCCAAGACTGCCAAGGGATATGAGAAAGACGAAGTTGACACACTTGAATCAGTTTATGCGTCGTCTGTGGCTCGGTACGTTTTCAAGAACAATAGACGCACTATACCGCCAGACGAGGCGCTCCGAAAATGCAACCTACTCCCCAATGATGAGACTAGCTTGGTAGAAATTGAGAAGGCTAGGGCAAGCAGTCTTGCGATTGGAAGGCTCGAGGCAGGCTGGGAAGCAGTTCATGATTGCCTCCAGCCAACAGGTCCTGCTTTAGGGTGGTTTCATAGCGCATATTGAAGAAGTAGGATACTATCGATACGATGCCTGGTATTGATCAGTAATTTTTGTAGGGAGAGGGACTTTTCGTTAAATAGGAACTCTCTTAAATCGAGTTATAGAGTGGAATGCTTGCCTCACAGAGGTTAATACGAGAAGTAGTCGGCTCCAGAATATAAATTCTAAATGACTTAGGAAATTTAAGTTATATTACCTACATATACTCTTAGAAGTAATACAGCTCAGAATGCTACTAAAAAGATGAATAAGACTTCAATTAATTTACCATATAGAACAGTATATATCTAATAACCCTTTTCTTAATCTAGATATAGAAAGAAAGTAACAAAATATAGTATATATTAGTTAAGCTGGAATATTGTTTTCACACTAACATACAGTAGACTTTATATAGTACAAGTTCTACCTCCATTGAAATACTCTATCCGGCTCAGAAATTGAGCGATTCGCTCCCACATCGCTACAGGGTTCGAATACATAACAAAATGCCCACTATGAGGTATCTCAGCCAGCTCTACCCCGGCCTTGACCAACCGGGGCAGGTATGATATGGAAGCATATTGCTCCCCAAACATATACATTTTTGGAAAGGCAAAATTCTCAAAGGCCTCCAAGAGTTTTCCGTTATCCGTGCAGTCTACCATAGACTCAAACGTAGGCCGAACTACAGCGGCTTGCACCTTGGAACGAAAGCAAGCCGCGTACAGCCCATTACCATAAAGCGGTGATTGGCGTGTTCGCTCAATGAACTTATCAACAAATGCTTCCGCGTTATCTGACGGGTAGTGTAGAACCTGCCGACTCAGAAAACAGTCTTCTGGAGCGAGGTTTCCTTTGATATTGATAAAACTCGACACCGATGATGGCTGCCGTTGTGCCAGTAGATTGGATACCAGTCCGCCCATTGAATGGCCGACCAGGTGATAGTTGGTGATGTTGAATTGCTCAAGCACTTGTTCCGCGATTGAGACAAGCAAGGGCATTGATAGCTTGGATAGATCGGATATTGTCGATTCTCCGCTACCGGGCGAATCGTAGGCTAAGAAGGGCCGACCAGTGAATAATGAATTGAGAGCAATGTCAACATAGTCTTCTTTGGTGCCTCCAAAGCCATGTAAGAAGAAAATTGGAACTAAAGGTCCGTCTCGACGAATGGTAGATATGTTGAAAGAGAGATCGTCAATACGAAGCTCTACTATTTGCCGAATGAACTGCTGAGGCTCGATTGTTTTTGTCATTTTTAGTTGAGATGGTTTTGGAATAGCTGGCGATGTCCAATTCATTCATCTACGCACTACTATGATGCTAGATAAATTTCCAACCTTTATACCTATTCTCAACATCAACAAAGCCTTGAGGTACGTACACCCACTATCCCCACTTCGGCAAGAAATATTTTTACCGGGCTTCGGCGTCGCCTCTAACACGCCGTAGCCCAGGCTAACACGCATTAAACTCAAATTCCAGTTCCTTGTATTGAGTCAGCACCCATCTACGTCATTTTTTACATGTGATTGATCTACGTCTTCTATTGGGCGTATGCTGATTAATTACTCGGTCACTAGCGTATCTAGGCAGGCTCTCAAAAAGACAAAGGCAGTTACAAGTGCTAGAAGGTTTTGCATAAGTCATGATCTTATCACGCCGAGCGTGCAGATTCCAATTCAGCTAGATACCAATTCTGGATAGCCCGCACATCATAGCCTAGAGCCACCGTATCAAAAATTCGTAAATGCTCCCTAGCTGAAGCTCCGTCGTTGGATAAGCGGCCAATCCATTTGCCATGCTTCCTAGCTACTGCTATGATCTTCTCCATTGCGTCATTAAATTCGGGTTCATTGCCTCTTGCAGGGGCGTAACCTAGAATCGAAAGAGCAAGGTCGTTGGGACCTATGAAAAGCATGTCTTGTCCAAACTTAGAAACGAGTTTACATGAGTTAAGGGTAACTAGTTTACTCACCAACACCGGGCACGGCGCATATAGCGTCAACATTCTCAACACCCAACTTGGACTCGATTTGCAGACAAATAAGAACGGTTTCGTTGGCCGTGGCTATGTAAGTCGGGACATCAACCCCAAAAGCAAAACCAGGGAACGCTGAGCCTTGCCCTCTTAGTCCTTGGGGGGGAAACTTGGTGTGTTGAACCACGTTCCTGGCATCTTCAGGTGTATTGATCATAGGAACAACAATACCATGAGCACCAGCATCTAGAGCGCGTTTTATCAAGTCCGCATGGGTCATTCTAATACGGACAAGTGGAGAGACTCCCTGGGAAGCGATAGCCATAACTGCATTATGCATAGAATCATCGCTGATATGTCCATGCTCACAGTCGATAATCACTCCATCAAGGCCAGTGGAAGCTACCAGTTGAGCTGTGCGTGCGGAAGGCAGACCGAGAAAGGTCATAATTGGACCCGAATTAGCGCGAAGGGCGTTGAGGAAACGTAGTCGCGGGTTTGTGATAGTGGTCGTAATAGCAGAGGTATGCAACATTGTGAAATATGGTATGGTAAAAGATAGATAATAATGGAGCGCAGTTAGATAATAATGAACTGCTAAATGGTATTGAAGTATGTAACAAACTGCAGTTGATACACGTAGCCTGTAAATAAGTCAAACTCGATCCTGTTTGGGCGGGGTATCCTTTCGGTGAAGTAAATCGGTGAAAGTCCCTATCACCGACCCATACTTAATATCTTGGATTCTGTCGACACTTTCGACTCGGCAGGTTCTCGTAACTGGCAAATCCTGGCTTTCACTGGGTGGCATGTTTATCGCTGGATCTCTCACCGGCATCCTTCAGTCTTCCCGACGGCTCCCTCAGGGCTCCGCCCGCTTGCTCTATAACTCAATACCATAATCCCAAACTTTGCCTCCAACTCCTCTATAACGAAAAATAATCACATTCTCAACAAACGACTCGAAGATAACACTTTGAGCATGTCGTACCTCTCCGATATTCCACCCGCCCAGGCAGACGCGGCCTTTTCGCTCATAGCCAGCTTCAAAGCGGATAAGGCCGAGCACAAGGTTGACTTGTGTCCAGGGTTCTATCGTGATGATAACGCAGAACCGTGGATTCTGCCATCTGTTGCCAAGGTACAGCAGCATGGAGCAACACTCAACTTATCTATCAAACACTGGCTGACGATGCCCTACAGGCAAAGGAACAGATACACGCAGATCCAAGTCTCAACCATGAGCACCTGCCTCTTATCGGTCACCCGGAGTTGCTTCTTGGCTCACAGAAGCTGGTCTTTGGCCAAACACGGGACTTAAAGCGTGTAGCTTCAATTCAAACAGTCTCCGGTACGGGAGCCAACCATATGGCTGCTCTGTTCCTCACAACCAACCTCAAACCTAAGAGGGTGTGGATCTCAAAGCCGAGCTGGATTAATCACACGGAAATCTGGAAGCTTGTTGGCCCAGACGTTGAACAGCGATTCTATCCTTATTATGATACGGTACATCACAGAGTGGACATTGAGGCAATGACACGAACCTTGCGCGAGGAGGCATGTGAAGGAGACGTCATTATCCTACACGCATGCGCTCACAATCCCACTGGAGCAGATCTCACCCACCAGGAATGGGAGACTGTCGCTGACATTTGCAAGGAATCTGGTTTATTCGCGGTCTTTGACATGGCTTAGTGAGTAGTCTATACCGCCATCAAAGAATGTTCTGTATCTAACATCCTGCAAGTCAGGGTTTCGCGTCTGGAGACCTGAATCAAGACGCTTACGCACTGGCTCATTTCTTTGATAGGTCAGACCTAGAGTTCGCAGTCGCGCAGTCCTTCTCCAAGAACTTCGGCTTATATGGAGAGCGCGTTGGGGTTCTTCACATGGTCGTACTCGAGACCGACACTGCGGCAAAGGTCACCCCTTTACTGACCCAGCTGTCGCGGGCCGAGATAACTTCTTGTCCTTCGTACGGTGCAAGAATCGTAGCCAAAATTCTGGGTAGCCCGATTCTTTTGGGCCAGTGGCAACAGGACCTGTTGACGATGAGTGAACGGATGAGAAGCATGCGTAAAGCTTTGTATCAAGGATTGCGACGTCGATCAGTCAGGGGATCATGGGAGCACTTACTTACAGACGTATGAGTACCTCCACTAGCTATCTCGTGGAGTTTGACTAACAAGGTTTATAGATCGGTATGTTCTCTATGACGGGACTTACACGTGCTCAAGTCGATGAGCTCAGAATAAACCATCATATCTACCTCCTTCCTTCTGGCAGGCTGTCCGTGACCGGATGTAAGTAGTCTACTCAAGCTTCCGGGATATGATCAGTAAACTAACGAATCTTAAAGTGACAAGCTACAATGTAGATATCGTTGTACGAGGCTTCCTTTCTGTATTGGGCATGAATTAGTACTAGATTTCTAGAACTCCAGTTAAGCAAGTAATTCCAATTACAGTGATGAGTTGAATTTATTAAATCCTTCCTTTAGCTAGAATTAGGCTTTAGTATATAATAATTATAGTAAAGATAATTAAAAATACTATTTATTTGTATTATATATATTATTTTACTTCTTATACTATTATTATTAATAATTCAATTTATTATTTTAATTAATTTAAAGCATTAAAAGCTATATAGCCTTTTGCGAGTTTAAGTATAAGGATAAAGTTACTTATAGTATTACTATATATTACAAATTACATATTAGTCACATCGAGCAACTCAGCTTAGATTAAAGAATCCTCGTTCAGATTAATTGAGCAGTTGATGGCTCACACCGCACGGCAGCTCGCTAATAAGTGCTGCCCCAGCCCATGGTGGGGTGAGCCTGGCGAAAGAATTAAACGCCGATCCAATGAGCATTCTTTATTTAACTATTATGGAGTTCAAACGCGGGGATACAACAGAAGACCGATCCAATCGGCATCTTTACCTTTGGCCTTTGCTATCATGCGTGTGAAGGCGGAATATGTCCTAATATTCTAGACTGGTAAAGTCTCTTGAAGTTTCTGGTTTAAATTGGCATGGCGGGCACGCTGCATCTAAGTATTGTCTTTAAGATATATCATTCAAGACTCCCTTTTCATTGTTATACGATAACCGTTCAAGTACATTAAAATGTCTGGCACTACACTCGAGCGGCTCTCAGCACTAGATACCAATACAGTATCTGACGCCTTGGACTTTCTTGGTCTCTCTGGAGCTACGAACGGTCTTCGGCCCCTCTGGGACTGTCCCAAAATCGTCGGCCACGCCAGCACTGTCCAACTTGGGCCAAAGAAAGGGGATGCCCCAGCTACGACACATCTAATTACACCGGTGATAGATGCTGTAGTAACAAGCGATCGCATCCTTGTCATCGCTGGTGGTGCAGAAGGCATCTCCTCCTGGGGTGACATCATCGCCAACGCCGCCAAGGTCAAGCAAATCCGTGGATCTGTCATCGATGGCATGAGTCGTGACATTGATGGAAGTCGGGACATCGGCTATCCTGTCTTTGGTCGCGGTGTGACCATGGTCAGCGCACGAAATAGATTGGTTCAGATCGGTTCTGGCGTGCAGGTTGAGATACGCGGTGTCAAGGTGGATGAGAACGACTATGTGATTGCGGATAACTGCGGCGTGGTTTTCATACCAGCTCATCGTATTCAAGATGTCCTGGAATTGGGCGAGCGCATCAACAGTCGCCAGAATGGAATGGTTCAAGAGGTACGAAGCGGCCGCTCTGTGGCAGAAGTCATGCATGACACGCAATTTGAAGCAATTGGATCTTCGGCTCCTCCCTATAGATCAGCAAGACCTGACAAGCCTCACAATCCCAACATGGCTAATTCAGAAGACCAAGAGCTGGTCAGTCTATTCGCCGATTCTGACACCCCGGGAGTTTCAGACGCCCTTGACAAGCTTGGTATCCCAGGACAAGCATTCGGCATCATGCCCCTGACGAATTACAATAAGCCCACAGTCGGGCCTGCTTTCACAGTTCGTTACGCACCTGCCAGTGACCCTCCTGGAAGTGTTGGTGATTTCATCGACGACGTGGCCGTAGGCGATATCGTTGTAATCGATAACGGTGGCCGCACGGACTGCACTGTTTGGGGAGATATAATGACGCAGTATGCCGGCCTGCGTGGTGTTGCGGGAACAGTCATTAATGGTGCATGCCGTGATGTTGACCGTGCTATCGGCGACAACTACCCAATTTTCTCCTCTGGGCGCTGGATGCGGACGGGCAAGGATCGAGTCCAGGTTGAAGGGGTCAACGAGGTGATTGGCGTCGGTAAAGTACGTGTCAGCCCGCGCGACATTGTTGTAGCCGATGCGAATGGGGTTGTCATTGTGCCACGAGCCAGGGCTCGTGAGGTGGCTGCAATTGCGAGTCGTATTGAGACGAGTGAGCAAGGCATTAGGGAAATGATATGCAAGGGACTTACTATTGCTGAAGCGAGAGAGAAGCTTGGCTATCACACTTTACAGCGTAGGGAATAGATTCGAAGGATTGCTCAACAGGGTCGTTTATTGACTAGATACTCTAGCTTCACCAAATACTCCATTCATCTGTCCTGCCCTATTCCTGCCAGCATATCTGCTGAAATGCATTATCGTAGATCCAATCATCGAGAAACGAAAGGTTCAAAGGGGAGCCATCCGTTGTCTGAGCACCAAGTTCTGTGTTGTGCAAAACCGGGACTTCCAAAGGTTGATTGGCCGTTTCGCGTGGGAAGACTTCTGTAGAGCCAAGGTCTTGCGACCTCGGCAGGTCGTTTGGTTGACAGGCTGCAGAACGCCATGCCTCTAAGACTAACTGTATCTCTTTGATATGAGCATAGAACTCCATGGCTGCAGGATTTCCATTCTCTTCTAGCTGCTGTAGGAAGCCTGCTACAATTTCGAACTCTTCTCTATCATTCTTGGAGCTATCCTTACCCAGTGTGCTCGCTATCGCCAGTATCACTGCTGTAGAGAAAAGGTGCTGTACGTAAGAGTAATCAAAGGTATGGAATTCGCCATTCACCCAGGAGCGCAACAGCAGCTGGCAGGATTGTCGAGCAGTGCTGACGCACGCGTCTGCCGCCTCGCGAGCTGCATCTGGAAGAAGACTTTCTCTCGACGCTACCGCAGCCTCATCTACCTGTCGACGAAAGCAGAAGAGGAGTGCAGGCCTCGTTGCTAAGATGAATAACTAGAAGGGTTAGCAAGCCTTAGTAATGACTCAGATATACGTAAGAGCATGCAATGCACGTCATTGAACTGAGATATATTAATTCACAAACAGCGTACCTGGTTAAACGACACCTTCATTGCAGAGATAACAGACTGAGAGTGCTCCTCAGTCTCGTCGGTACGACTGAAGTCAACCTTTACCTGATCTGGTAGCTCCCTCTTCCAGTGATCAAGCTCCTCTCGAATTCTTGTGACCCTTTGAAGAAAGGTACCGCGTTGTGGTGTCCGGACATAGAGGGATCTAGAGATGTTCCCTGCGATCTTGGAAAGTCGAACGGTAGCTAAAAAGTGAGAATGGTCGCCAAAGTCCTCCGAGATGAGAGCAGGGCTGTTAGAAGGTAGATCGACCGAGATATCTTGGTCAGATATGAGTAGCGGAAGACCAATCTTTGAAGATAACAGACGGTCGAGGATATAGACTGACCACCACAGCCGGATGCGATGCTCTTTTAGTTCAGGATCTGCAAGGTAGTTGTCGCCAATGTTTAGATGGAGACCCATCACTGTTGCAAGGCGCATGGCTGAACCAACGAGTGTACAAGCAGAGTGTCGGCGGTTTGCCTCGAGCGAATATATAGTCTACATCACAGGTCAACGCGAGTGGGAGGATGGAACGAAGCATGAGAGGGCTTACCAGAATCAAGGTTGTCTCGATCACGTCGAGCTGTGGCCTTTCGTTGATTATACGGACAGTATCGCTGGCGACTGCAAAGTAGGCTAACCCAGGAAGTCTTTTGCTGGAACTCAGACATTTACTGGATCTGAGTTCACCAAGTGCAAACAAAGCCCACATCTTGGATTTCATGATAGGACTAATGCCAGCATTGCTTGGGTCTGAACAGAACGTGTTCAGCGCCGAGAGTACCTCGCTGTGCCGTACTACGTGATAGCTGCAGCGGAGAAATTTCAGCGCTGCCTGAACCAAAAGCCTGGCGCGGAGAGGTGTCGGCCAGGCTGGATTCTCAGTGACCAGCAGGCGTAGATCATCGTCGGAAGGGAATTGTGTGCGAGGGATGTGACTTGGCGTTTGGGAAGATGAGGCAAATTGTCGGAAGCGAGTTGCAAACGCTGCATCAGAAATTTCGCCTATCCAGATGGGCGTATCGGATGCTCTCGTGTGGGCGAACCAGTCTATTTCTTCCAGTATCTTCTCCTCGGCACCATTTTGATGGTCGTTGGATGTCGAAGCAAGTTGCCAGGTTGCTTCTATATTTCTGGGTTGTGGCGACTCGGGATGGATCTGTGCACGTAGTTCCTCATTCTCTTGAAGGAGGCGGTCGAGGAGACTACGCCATGTGAGTTTCACGGTCAGCTGACTTTCCGTCCAACAAATTTAAATACCACGTAAATGACGGCGAAGAGTAAATTTATGGCGAAGCAGCGATAAAGATGTTACCTTTGGTTGACCCTGATCTGCCGATCTCTTGTTGGATACACGCATTCAGATGGCAAAGAACAATTGTTACATGGCTTGTTCCCAGAGCATTTGATCTTCCGAGCATGACAATTACGACACCTAGATGCAAAAGGTGACAGAAGCGAATTAGCCCAGGGTCCAAGGTCCTTGTAGCCATCTGCAACTTACGCAATGGATTTCTGCCGGGGCAAGTTCGAGGGATCGGCGCGATATCGGCGTGTGTTGCTGCGAGTGGCAGGGGGTGGCATGTTGTAGCCAGGTAGGACGACGGGAGAAAATAAGACTAAGTCAGATAAAATAGTCAATTGAATAAGTGGCAGATATGAAAAGGACGGGATAAGTAGAATTTTATCATCGGCAAATGGTTGAACTCGCCGTTTTCTTAGCGTTAGTTAGTGCGGCATGTTTTAGCATGAAAATACCTCTTAGTCATGCCTTGTGGGGTAAGACATTCCACTAGTTAAAGCTAGCTATCCTTTAAGTAACCTAGATTATGTACAATTAGAAGAAGTCGATATCCGAACGCAGGGCAAGACCGCCTCATACGAAAACCCAAGCTGACTCAAAATGCACCGTAAAATCATATCAATAGCGTATAGAAGCATCTCCTTCTCATACTCGGCAACTATGGGATGACTGCCGCCTATAAGGTTAAGCTTTAGGCTGCAAACACGGGTGATGATACTCAGCAACAGCCCTCTTCGTCCGCCCAATTTCCTTCAGTTTACCAGCGAGAATACACGAATCGCGCAACGCACAGTTGACACCGTCACCTACACATGGCGTGAGGATGTGAGCAGCATCTCCTACCATAGTTACATCCTCAGAGACAATTTAGTCACTCGAAGCATCTGCGGCCAAGGTTCTGGGCGTCGCTGACCTGCCACCAGAGGAAAAGCTTCACAAGATCATCGAAACGCCAATAGAGACCTTCATGGCCAGTATCGGGCGCAACTTTCCTTTGAGACCTCTAAATAAAGGCGGAACAATGTCTGCCATGATGACATACAAAACACCTAGCAACCGAATGAGTTCTTGAAGCTATTCCCAGGTCTGAAATATTACAAGAGGTTGATGATCAGAGATTGTCAAATGGATCTAAGTATCAGGTAACCTTTTCCCAAACATCATTACTGACTTGTGTATGAGGGTAACGTCATAAGCTGAAGCAATAATAGCAGGCCTTCGTTGAAGCGAGTGTGTAACTACTAGAGTAGGCAATGTACTGAATTCTAACAGTATGTCACGTGATGGCCTAAGCGCTATTTCATTTGGCCGAAGTTTCATTTTCTTTCTCCAATATCTCTTACCCTCATGAGAGGTGCAATAACGCTTTAATGGAAACAGAAGGACCTGCACCCAAGAAGAACAGTCGCGTGGCCGTTGGATGGTAAGTTCATTTCACGGAATCCCTAACGTTGGCTGATCTTGATAGTACTGCATGCAGAGGTGGGTGCCCAATTACAACTATTTTGACGAATTGCTAAAGGCAGCAGTGCGCCATGTACGATGTGGGTACATATTGAAACAGTCTGTGTTGGTCTAATTGATTCAAGGCGATAAAGAAACCCCATCATGCTCGGCATGTGTCAAGGCGGGCATAGACTGCGAGCGCGCTCTGCAGATCCGCTTCCGACCGGGCCTTGGCCTTTCAGCTGAATATGCCTTCTCCTCCGATCAAACCTGGATTAGACCGAAAAGATACTGTAGGCTATGCAAAAGCTACCTCTCTAAGCAAAAAGCTGACGATTTTAGTGGAATACGTCGACGAAACCGATCGCGTGTCACAGGATTATGAGGACCCGGGGCAAGAAGAGTGAGCTGAACGGGTTTCTAGCTTAGAGTATGCTAACAGTTCCAGAACATCGCTGGCTGAAGACTTGACAGTCGCTCCTGATACCACGGAAGTAGATCAACATGCGTCTGCACTGGCGCACATATCACCGGCCTCACATGTATCTCAGAGCATGGCGTCATTGCCGGGAAACTCTCCAGCGAGTACGCAAACGACTCGACATCTCCGCTACAGCTCTGAGCTTGTTCGTTCACCCGATTCACCTTACTCTCGTCCACCAATGCAATTCACAACACGCGAAGCGGAACTTGTCAAGAACTTTACCGAGAATATGGCTTTATGGGCTGACGCGACAGATATAAATCGCCACTTCGAGTTAGAAGTCCCCCGTCGGTCGCTGTACTTCCCTGTGCTACGATACGCAGTTTTCGCCTTCTCTTCGCGTCATCTGAATCGAGACAAGGCAGATACGTCGACTGAGGCACTGGAGTATTACAATTCTTGTCTCAGTGTTTTGATAGAGGCTGTTGATAAAGCTAGTGGACATATTGATGAGGAAACCCTTGCTGCCATTGCCATACTGCGGCAATATGAAGAGATGGATGGTGAGTGTGAAGACCATTTATTATCTTTTGTCAAATTGATGCTGACATCTTCTTAGCGGAAGATATGGAGATGCACCTGACCGGAACATCCAGGATCGTCAACTCAATGTCAGAGTTCGACTTCAATGGCGGCCTCGGTGAGGCTGCAGCGTGGCTGTGTCTCCGACAAGACATCTACGTCTCGCTGACAAGATTGCGGCCTTTGAGGTCAAACTTAGAGAATTACCTCCAGTCTGATATCTTTCGGCGCACTGATGATGCAGCTTACGCAAATAAGATGGTCTTCCTTCTTGCTCGATCTCTGAGCTCCATCTACCCGTCCGATTCATCCATCTCTAGCGAAAGCCTGGAGAGCATTCGACTGGAGGTCGACGGTTGGTATGACTCCAAACCAGCTGCTTTCAATCCCATTTTAGAAAGCGCCAGGAATAAGGATGAAGGGAAATTGCTACCTACTATTTGGGTCCTTTCGCCTTTTCACTGTAAGTCACGTCGCGGGCGATCCGATTTATGCTGATCACCGTTATTAGCGGTGGGTTTACAATACTACCATATTGCCAAGATTGTACTGGCAATGTCTTTACCTATGGCTTCAGATTCAGTCTTTGAGCAGATCCGAGAGAGCAAGAAGGTTGAGGTTAGAATTCAATTACCCCGAATCCTTAATGAGATCTAACTGACTTATACAGCGAACGATTCGAAACCATTTACTTCAGATAATAGCGTTGGCAAGCTCTCATGCAAAAGCCGAAAATGCGCTCTTCACAGCTCGGCATTCATTATCAGTTTGTTGGTCGCACCTATTGCCAAATGACAATTCTCTTCTAATATCTTGCAGGGGGCAGCGTTTTTACCGAAAAGTTGGATCAAACTATGGTTCTTGACTTTTTACGACACATTCAGCAAAAGACTGGATGGCAAACAGATTCACTAAGCTTATCATTGCAGCAACAATGGACGCAAGACTCAAATGAGGACTGATGGGTAACAATACCTAACACCTATCTATATATTTTCTCCCAATCTACAATGCATCACAGCTTGGGCTCCTCAATGCGACGTCCAATCTCATCGAACCTGATTTGCTTTCCACTAACAAGAGCCTCTTGCAGGGCAGCACCAATCTCGACAGCTCTCACAGCGTTCGTAAGCTTGAGAGGGAGAGGCTTGTTATCCAGGCAGGCCTCAGCAAACTCATTCGTCTCCTGCACAAAAGCCATCTCAAAACGTCCGTAATAGTGAGCGGGTACCTCGCGGGTGATACCGCCAGAGTGATAGTAATTGACAAGGTTGGACTGAGGGTTCCCGTTAACTGTCAGCTTTCCCTCTGTTCCAATAACCTCTGTGGTATCCTCCTGCCCGTGAGCCATCATTCGAGAGCAGTAGTAGTACGCAATCTTGCCGCCCCAAAACTCGACGATTCCAACAGCGTTATCGTAGTCGTTGTACTTGCCCAAGTCGGGCTGTACGGCACGGACGCCGTGGGCTGAAACGCTTTTGGGAATGACTTCATCGCCGAAGAACCAGAGAGTTAGGTCAATGTCGTGCACGGACATGTCGACGAAAACACCGCCGGACCAAGCAGCGTACTCGACGAAGAAGCCTGAGGGGTCGTGCTTATCACAAGTCTGACTCCGGATGATTGTAGGTCGGCCGATGGCACCCTGTTGGGTCTTGCTGAAGGCATCACGGTAGGAGTCATCGAAGCGGCGGGAAAAACCGCACATGACCTTTAGGTGAGGTCGCTTCTTGGCTTCGGCAACTACTTGGCGACACTAGGACAATTAGACTACTTATGTATTGAGAAGTTTCACCGGCGGAATACTCACCACTTCAATGCTCGTAGATAGAGGTTTCTCACAGAGAACGTGGAGGTCCTTCTGCATAGCTTGGATAGCCTCCTCGGCGTGAACCGATGTTGCAGTACCAATAACGACGGCCTGGAGACCTTCCTGTTCAATCATCTTCTGATAATCATCGTAGAGCTTTACCCCGTGAGGCTCAAGGTTGACTTTGGCCCAGGCCATTTCGGTGGGATCGGGGGTGAAAGCAGCCACGAGCTCTGCGCGGGGTGTCCGGTTGAGGAAATTGATGGCATGACGCTTGCCCATGCGGCCGAGGCCAGCAGCAGCGATCTTGAGCTTCTGAGGTGCCATGATGACTAGGAGAGTGTAAGAATGAGAGGGCTGATGTTGGTTGATTGTCAAGAAACGGGGAGGCACTGAACTTGCATTTATATTAGTCTTCTACAACTGCTTGAAGCTTAACAGAGGTAGGTCCCCCGCATAACCCTCCACAGGCTCCCCGCCTCTGCAATCTCTTGGTGGATAACATTGTCTTTGAACAAGGCCATCTTTCCTGCGATTTGAAGCTGGCTGTCTGTTGCAAGTTCTGAATGGTGGGGTTGGTGCGGAAAAGAATGCCCAGATTCAGCATCGACTTACTTTTCTGGGCGTCATCCAATCCCCCACCGAAAAGCGGGTCGGATATCGCGGAGGGACTAGCCATTGATACGGATAGACTTGCCCGATAGAGGCTGCTGGGTGGAGCAATGATCACGAGTCATGGCATCGTTACCCTACACAGTAATTACCTTGTCAACGGATACACTTTCCCATCCGTTTGAACTCTTTCGACTACAGAATGCCGGGCTTGCTTCCCATCACGCTAATCTGGTTCGTCTTCCTCAACCCCATGGGGAGCGAGAGGGACGTGATGGTTCTCCGCTTCTACCCCAGAATCAAGGTTTGGCCACGCTCTGATCAAAGAACCATTTCCATGCGCGCTCATTGGTTAGCGAAACCATCAGCACCAGTCTAGACACAGAGTGCTAGTCCTGGGACTCCCCCATAGATGAGGTCTATACCTCATCATAGCCGCCCTCAACTCTGATACACAAGTATAAAAAGCAGAGATCGACCATCCATTGTCACTCCCTCGTCCATCATCAGCTCCACCATATTCTTCATTTAATCTACCTCCTCTTTACAAGATGGCAAAGACCGACGAAGTCTTAGAGTCGTCTCAGACGCAAGTCAGCCACGTCGAAAATGACACCAAAGGAGGACAGGTCTTCATTGAAGACTCTGCTCCTGGTCTTTTCCTCAACCTCTGCGTAGTAGCAACCGCCATCGGTGGCATGCTGTTTGGCTACGACACTGGAGTCATCTCTGGTGTTCTCGTGGTTCTTGGAGATGACCTTGACGGTCGCCTTCTAACCCCCAGTAACAAAGAGCTCATCACTGCTCTTTGCGCAGCTGGTGCGTTCATCGGAGCCATCATTGCGGGAATCACTGCCGACAAGTACGGACGAAAGCCTGCTATCTGGTTTGCCTCGGTGCTCTTTACCATCGGCGCTGTTGTGCAGGCTGCTTCATACTCGCTGGTCCAAATGTGTGTTGGCCGAGTTCTCGTTGGTCTTGGTGTCGGATCAGCCTCGATGGTATGTTGCTTGGGACCCTGCGACAGACAAATATATCAGTACTAATACGTGTACCAGATCATCCCACTTTACATTGCGGAAATTGCACCAGCCAAGTACCGCGGCCGAATGATCTCGATCGACATGGTTTTCCTGGCGACCGGTTCCCTTCTCGCCTATGCTTTCGACGCAGCCTTCTATAAAGTCCCTCATGGCTGGCGATACATGGTCGGACTGGGAGGACTCCCGTCCATCCTCCTTGGAGTTCTTCTGTTTTGGTGTCCCGAGTCTCCTCGCCAACTGTGCTTCCATAATCGATCGGACGAATGTCTTCGAGTCTTGCAACGAATGTATCCGACGGCCAACGAGACCCAAGTCGCTCAGATGATGACCGATATACAATACGGTGTCACACAAGCAAAGGCTCTCAACGAAGAGATCTCAGTTCGCCAATCTCTCAAGAGTCTTGTAACTGTTCCTGCCAATCGCCGAGCCGCTATTGTTGCTTGTGGTCTCATGGCTACCCAGCAACTATGCGGCTTCAACACCATGATGTATTACTCGAGTACCCTCTTTCAGATCGTCGGTTTCGACAACCCTATCGCGGTCGGTACAATTGTAACGGCCACGAACTGGATCTTTACTTTTGCTTCCATTTTCCTTATTGACAGAGTTGGTCGTCGCAGACTCTTGCTCTGGACCATGTGGGGAATGCCCGTTTTTCTTCTACTGGCAGCTGGAGTGTTCACCAAGATACCCATCGATCGGCAAACACTGGAACTCACAGATGACAAGGTGGGATGGCCTGCCATTGTTGTCCTTGTCTCCATGATTCTCTTCGTCGCTAGCTACGCCGCTGGTCTTGGCTGCGTGCCCTGGCAAGCCAATGAATTCCTCCCCATGGAAGTCCGTGCTATGGGTACAATGATGATAAATATGTGCAACTGGGGTCCTAATATTATCGTCTCATCTACTTTCTTATCAATGATGCGTGGTATTTCCCCCTCTGGCACCTTTGGCTTCTACGCTGCCTTGTCCTTCCTAGGTTTCGTCTTTGTCTTCTTCTGCTATCCCGAGGCTGCTGGAATGACCTTGGAGGAGATCCGCGTCGTCTTTGAGCATGGATTTGGAGTTCGTTACGCTGAAGAGTGGCGCAAGCAGAGGAAGTTAGGCAACATCACCCATGGAGCAAACGAAACCGGCAAAGAGGTTGTTTGAGCCTAGCTACCACGAAATTGGTAGAAGAAATGGTAGCTACAAGAGTTCTCCTACAGTGCTCAGTTTCAGATCAGATGTTATCTACACTAAGTCTTCCACGATTAACCCAATTCGTATCCTTTAGCCTGTGAACCCTGGAGATAGAGTAGCAGAAGGCGTGGTCTCAATGCAGACATCGTAGATCCAAGACCTCGGGTGATCAAGAAAGATCCAACAAAAACGAAGAAGATTCCAGTGACAATACTTGCCGCATATCGGCCGCCTTCCTTCCTGGTTAAGCCACACTGAATCAGCTAGTACGTAGTGGCGTGAGTCTGCCCTCAATGGTTGCTTTGCGACAGTATCTACTAGCGTGAACTGCTGTCTAGCCTCGGAGAGTTGTCCGGAATCTTCAATTTGTTGTGGACATTCGGAATTGACTAAGGCCCTGTTCATGGAAGTCTCCCAGTCATATGGTCTAGCATTCTATCTTATAAGTCAAGAAGCTTTCATATCGTGCTATTTAACTTTCTCCCCGGTTGCGTCCCGCCACAGCTCTCTCCTGGTCAGTTCCCAAATAATCACGTTTCTAATGTTTTATTTTAAAGATAGTGAGAATGTTATACCAATTCCTTGAAGCATCTTCCTCCGATGGCGAATTTCTTTACCAGTTGCACGCTATCTCACCGGCCGGGTGTAGGACAATGCGCGACTTGACAAAACCGCAACTCTCTCTTCCGAGATCCTCAACCCTCAAGTTATAGCACGTCTTGACGTTCTTATCCTTCCAGATGCGGTGGGCGCGGGTCTTGCCGGGGTCTACACATATAGTCTGGGCACGGCCACACGAGGTGAAGTCCAAGCAGCCGCCAGCAACAGTGCCACCAAGACTGCTACCGACCTTGGTGCGTTGACAGTTGTTGCAGTCGTTGGCTCTAATGTCGGAGTTGGACGAGAAAATTGTCAGAGGAGGGTCGTTAGGGTTACTGGGAGGGATAGGCACGGCACTGAAGGTGTAGACCAGGTCGAATGCCGCGTTATAGTCAGGGCAGGTACCCTGCTCACAAGGCCCAGCCAGGATGACCATAGAGTCAGCGGGTTTCTTGGTGGTACCACCCGAGGCAGTGTTTTTCCAGTTGGCTGGGTCCTCGAAGATTTAAATATGAAGCGCGGTTTAAAGCGTGTGATCGCCTTGACGTTCTAAAACTGTGACTGAGCTATGGAAAAAGTAATTGGAAGTTTAAAATAGTCCATTTATTTATACTTAAACACTGGTTTTATTATTTTATTTCTCCTGATTACAAGAGACTTCTCCCATTGCCATTGAAGATTAATGGACTAGAGGTAGCGTAGGGTAACCGTCGCGGCTGGGTAGCGATTGGCTCCCTCGCCATTCGCTAATTTTCCGCCCTGCACAAAGGTCAATTTACCGTATTCCTACCAATTACTTAATGGAGGTAATTGTCTGACTGATTCCTCGCGATGGACCAACCTATTAACTGTCGGTTTCAACGGTCCTTCTCGCCAAGGTGGGTTAACAAAAAGACCTCGGTAGGTAAGTCACTGGCAGCAACAGCTAGAATTTCCACCAATCATAAAGCCCAGGTCTTTTTTTAGAATAGCTGTCAATCATAAGGGAAACATCCCTCTTATTGCACATACGGCATCTATCCCTTGTCAGGTTATTCCAGAGATCCTGCATTCGTTTACCAATGGCTACCTACTTGAGCCGACCCTAGCCGAGTTATCTAATCCCTTTGGAAGCCGTTAAGC